>JABBWF010000300.1:0-40999 GCA_016647645.1 Suillus variegatus
CCAAACGCCCACGTCCTAAGTGTGAACGATGTCTATGGCGGTACGTTCAGGTACCTCACGAGGGTTGCGAAGGAAACCATGGGTACCGAGTCGACGTTTGTAGACTTGGAGAACGCGACAGATGATGAAATACTAGGTGCTATAAAGGAGAACACAAAGGTTTGTCTTTAGCTATTTAAAATTAGCTAGCCACTGACGCAAATACTTCAGCTTATCTGGATCGAATCACCAACAAATCCCACCCTCCGACTAATTGATATTCCGCGCATAGTGGGTCTCGCGCGTCGCGCTCCATCAAAACCCCTTGTTCTCGTCGACAACACATTCCTCTCCCCATTCTATGCCTCCCCACTCCTACAAGGCGCTGACATCGTCATTCACTCCCTCACCAAGTATGTCAATGGCCATTCTGATGTCGTGATGGGCGCTGCCATCCTTCCCTCCTCGTCTACACCAGACAGAGACTACGAAGGCCTCGTCCAAAAGCTTCGCTTCCTCCAAAATGCCCATGGTGCCGTCCCGAGTCCTTTTGACAGTTGGCTCGCCCAGCGCGGTGCCAAAACTCTCGCAGTGCGGATGAAGGCCCACGGTCTGAATGCATTGCGCATCGCCTCCTTCCTGACTTCACATCCCGCTGTCGAACACGTCATCTATCCCGGTCTGGCCTCGCACCCGTTACACGCCCTCGCACGCACCTCCCTCAGCCCACACGCGGAACAGTTCATCAAAACCCTACCGCCATCGAGCCTCACACACGGTATACCATACGGTGGGATGGTCTCATTCCGTCTACGTGGTGGTGCAAGAAGCGCAGAGGCACTTCTGCCGAAGTTGAACCTGTTCACGCTTGCTGAGAGTTTGGGTGGTGTGGAGAGTCTTGCGGAGTTACCTGCGCGGATGACACATGCCAGTATCCCGGCGGCGGAGCGCGAGGCTTTGGGCATTGAGGGGCTGGTACGCTTGAGCTGTGGCATTGAGGAGGTGGAGGATCTGGTAGATGATTTGAGGGCTGCATTGGATGGGCTGGAAGATGAGGATAGTGGGTGTGAGAGCGGGTTGGTAACGCCGTCTGATGTGAGCGATTAAACGAGCTTTGATCGTGGACTTTGGTGTTCCAGATACCTATACAGATATTATCGTAATCGTTTCTGGGTCTATTAGATGGTATGTTGCTTTGGAGGCTTGACTTCCATTGCACAATGTGCAGCCTCTGAAAGGATCGAGAAATCTAATTTGCTGAATATAGAAACAGGCTTCGTGCGGTTGAATCAATCTTGAGTTGATCCTATGAAATTGAATTAAGGTGACTACAGCAAAGGCTGCACAGCGTGCGAAACACCATATCTACAGTATAGGACCGGCATTTGAGCCAGCACCGTCATTTGAGCCAAACGGCTACCACACACTCAACATTTGCTTATCGACACATCGGATAGCACAGATATATCCTAAATACATGCATCTGAGATACTGTTGAGTAGAAATGAAAAAAAAATTGTACATGTGTGCTACAGGTCAGAAACATGCCCTCTTTCGGTACTAATTGATGCAGCGAGAAGGAAGTATTTGATTATCGATGTCAAAAATCCCGCCAAATGAAAGATCTATATCCCTAGTACAGTTTCAGTACAATTATATATGTCCTACACACAACAACATGCTGCCACTGGGATCCCGGACGAGGGTCTCAAAATCCATTATCACATGTGTTTATCAGGACAAGATTGCGAAACTAACCCAATTTGGACTTTTGTTTACAGGCTCGACGAACACCATCCTGCAGTCATATTCTGCATATCTCAGTCATGGTTGGTCGTCCAAAATCAGTCACCAGGAAAAAACAACTTGCTAGGCAAGAGCAAGAGATTGCCATTACTCGAGCCATCAATGAGTACCGTGCCAAGCAGAGAAAAGATCAGCCTACCAAAAGCCTCCGTGCCATCTGTCGAGAAGTCCAGGAGGAATATCGAGCAGAAACTAGTGCTGCCGCGGTCCGGTCCAGAACCACGGTTCGAACCGGACTTTTGGTCCGGTTCTCTGTGGTTCAGTCCGTGGTTCTCTCACCAGCCAGAACCGGACCGAAAATCGGTTCTCGGTTCTAGGTCATCCGGAACGGTTCCGTTCTGGTTTGGGACACCCGAACCGTTCCGAACCATTGACTTCACCATCATTTACTTCAATGTCGTCGTCGTCTGATCGATCGATCTTCGGGATTTGCACTACCTTCAACTTCGACCCTTCGACTTCGACCAGAATTTGTATTATCAGGCTGCCTTTAGCCTTTTTCAAGGTGAGTACTAACTAATTCAACTCTGAAGCATCTAATCAACTGACATATGTTTAACTACATCTTCCTAGGCCGCTATGATCCTCCACAGGCTTTTTGCTGTGACTGATCTCCTAGGAGACCAGTATTCTGTGGTGCGCAGATGTGTTCTCCTTGCCCTGTGTACAAAACAAGGTCGTGACGACGAAACTGTGAGTTGTCTCCCTGAAAATGTCAGACTCCTGCGTTCTCAATGCTAATGGCACCCTCAAGGACGCGTCCGAGATCACGTTCTACAATGATCCTGATGACGATGTGCCCTTGCCACCAGTTCCATCAAATGGCCCTGACGACAATGTGCCCTCAACGGAACCCAAGAAAAATGCCTTCTCAGTTCTACTCAAGACCGGACATACGCCAGCAACTGTCACTGCAGGCTCTCGGCGCTCTGGCCGCCCTTCAAAGCCCTCAGCTCGCATCCGTGACACTGACAATGTTGCTTCGTCCTCAGGCACAAGGAAGCGTGCACGCGCATCATCTAGTGCTACAGAGCACCCAGCATCTAAAAAAGTCGCTATGCAATTCATATCACCTTTGGACTCTGATGACGAAGATACGGCTGATGAAGATCTCCCTTCGGCTGCTCCTGATCCAGGAGAATCATCATCTGATGAGCTGATCCCCCAGCTTGATGATGATGATGATGAGGCTGAGAGTCAAACTGCAAGTCAAACAGTATGTCGTATCTTCATCATTGTCTTCCTTCACTGACACTTGCATTTAGGTCTCAAAAAGTGATCGTACAGCAGACATCCGGACTATATTCACTCGTATCCCTGAGGGATGGGTCTGTACGCTGTGCAAGTAAGTTTTCATTTGTTTTTAATTTAAATTCAATTTTGATTTTGGATAAGGGATGCTGGTGAACCAGCACACAAGCATATGTTTTGCGGAGGCACCTCAACGCTACGAACGCACATTGTTCGCCACAGACGCACCCATTTTCAAGTGTACAAGGCACATTGCGATGCTGCGGGCATCACCATGCATTCTCGCGCAATCCCACCTGGTGAAGACCTCACTGCAATGCAACAAACTCTTGATCGCAATCTTGTTTCAAAACCTGCTGTATTCACGAAGGATGGGTTATTGGAGTACATAATGGAGCTTATCGTGACAGAAGATGAGGTGCGTTTTTTAATTTTGTTATTTGCGTTGCTGTTTAATGACATTATGGCAGGCAATCCAGTTGGTTGATAAACCGGCTTTCCGACGTTTGCTGTTGTACACCCGTTCAACTCTATCTGAGAAAGATATCCCGCACCGCACCAAACTCACTGATACCATCAAGTCTCGCGCAAATACTATCGTCGAAAAGATCAAGGAGCGCCTTGCTGTAAGTTTATTCTATTCACATTATTAACTATTGTTGATGCAGTTTTGGTAGCATGTTGACAGTGCGGTGTCCATGACGTTCGACTCATGGACATCTATCATCGGGGATCCTTTCTTTTCCGTCACTGACCATTACATCTGGAACCCCCCTGATAAGCCACAAGAGTGGGTGCTGATGCGCGAGCAGCTTGATTTCAGTCATATCGAAGGCAACCATAGCGGCCAAAATATCGCCCGCATACTCGTTGAGACCATAGATAGGTACGAGATTCGCAAGAAGGTAAGTTTTTTTAAATTCACTTATGCCATTTTATTGACCTTACTTTGCAGGTTGGCTGGATGACTTCGGATAACGCCTCAAACAATGACACTGCCATGAAAGAAGTCGGACAGGTCTTGAACGAGGGCGGCAATGATTGGCTACCAGGTGCCCACCGCATTTGGTGTCAAGAGCACATCCTCAACCTTGCTGCGCGACACTTCGTTGATGCGGTTGCGCCTACCCCTCAAGCCACCTTACTCAAGAAGATCCGTCGTGCTATAGACAACGGTGATGATGCTGACATTGACAGTTTAACTCAACAGCTGGCCACATTAGAATGTGATCCCGAAGCCATTACCGAGGACGGTTTGGATGTGGCAGATGCCGTCGGCAAAGCACTTGCTCTTATTGAACAGGTGAGCTCCTTTTCTTGTTTTTGAGTTGTTTTCTGATATGAATATAATAGATTCGCAAATCGCCGCAAGCCAGAGCCTTCTTCCAAAAGTGTTGCGAGGAAGAGGGCATCCCCGTTCGCGAGATCTTAGCTTGGGTGCGAACACGCTGGGCATCTTTATATAAGTGCCTTGAACACTTTCTCTCTCACCGCCTGGTGAGTTCTCTAATGTCTTTATTTATTTCAATATCTCTAATGCCTTGTTTTTTTCAGGCCGTCAACCGTTTTACTCTCCTTGCTGACGAGAGTCACGAAGTCCCGACGCTGCGCAACAAATCTTACAGTGACTTCAAACTCGATCGAGCCGACTGGAAAAAAATCCGACTGGTTCATAATGTCCTCAAGGTATTTGATTTGTTTATTTATTCATTTGTTTACTTACAGCTATCATAACTACAGGAGCCTGTGACTGCGCAACAGTCATTCTCCTCGGCAACACATCCCACAGCCTGGCTCACGATACCCACGCTTGAATGTCTTGCCAATACATGGCAGACGATGGCAAATGATCCCGCATACGCATCGATTGCTGACGCAATCCAGAGTGGCCTCAAGAATGTGGACAAATACTACGAGAAGATCAGCGACTCAGATGTGTATTTTATCTGTCTGGGTGAGTAGCATTTTTTTTCTTGAGTGCCGTTTCTAATGTACCTACAGTTCTGGACCCTAACTTCAAGTTGGCCTATGTCGAGACCCGTTGGACTGATGAAAAGGTTGGGAGAGGGAGAGCTCGTTTTGAAGCCGTGGTAAGTCTTATTTTTTCAATGTATTCTACCAGCGGCTGATAATTATGTACATTGTAGTTCGATAAGTATCACAAGGCTCCCCCACTGCCATCTACCACAGCACAAGCCAGTGTGCCGCCGAAAGCACCAGTACTGCAAGCCGTTCGGTATGGCCAGTCCTGGATGCGTGACGCGGTCATGGCACGTCAAGCCGCAGAACTTCACATGCGCGACCCCCATCACGAACTCACCTCGTATCTTACTTCGCCGTTAGAAGAGACAGATGATGTCGTCGCATGGTGGGGGGTAAGTTGTTTTTTTATTCACACATTCTCAACTGACATTATTCATTAGCTACACTCGCTACAATATCCGACACTCGCTCGTATTGCCCGCAATTATCTACCGATTCAAGGTAGTGCGGTTCCCTCTGAACGTGCATTCTCTAGCGGGGGAATCACATCAACCTTGCGCCGCAATGCTCTTGGATCATCCACCTTCTCTGCTCTACAGTTAATGAAGGCTGCTTACCGTAATGGACATCTTTCGGCAGCTACAGAGGCAGAGGGACACGCGCAAATTTTATTAGACTAGTTACTCAATGTGTAGCTAGTATTTTGTCAATTATTTTTTGCTGTCCCTATAGAAAAATTTACGGTTCGGTTCGAGTTCGGACCACAAAAAAAACCGAACCGGACCATTGAGAACGGTTCTCAACGGTCCGGTTCTGGGTTCGACGATTTCGCCGAACCGAACCATTGGTCCGGTTCTCAGTTCTTGTTGAAGACCCTCTGAACCGGACCGAACCGGACCACGGCAGCACTAGCAGAAACTGGGAAACCAGTGGTTGTTGACCACATGACTGTCTCACGTCGACTTGCAGGGAATAGAAGCAGTGCCCAATACATGGCAGAGGAAAGAGCATGGTTGATCCGAGTTGGCGCTTAGATGTGCGCTACATCCATTTTAGGGCTGGCTCAAGTGGTGAAAAAAACAGATATCGAGACATTTTACTGATCATCACATTGCACACTCGTCACTCATTTGATTGCTCCATAGTGTTGCATTAGTATGGTCATTGTATAACTAAACATAACTGTCGCATCAGATTTTCGATTTATGGACGAGTGTTGACTTGAGACGGCCAACAAAATTCGCTGGCTCAAATGCCGGTCCTATACTGTAACAGGTCTGTGTATCAAGAGGTGTGCAAAAGGAAAATCCCGAACATACACCTACCCATTACATCAGCTAAAAAACCTTAATATACAGCCACACGAAGTTTCGAGAGCAACGCATTGGAGGTTCTCGATGGTGCCCTCCGACATTCATAAAATCATTAATTCGATACTGGAAGAGGGGTTATTTTCTAGTCTAGAATACATTTAGATAGTCAGTTTAATCAAAACCGCCTGTGGAATGACGCTACCGTACTACCGAGTGATTTTGAAGCAAAAAAAATTAAACACGTGATTTATAGAATTGGAGACGAAGTGTGTGTACACGCAGATATGGCTTTGCGGACGCAGGCTCGGCGAACACACCAAGATTCTCGCAATGTCCCCCTCAACTGCTACCTTTGCCATCCTGCGCTCGTTCCTGAGCTTGGAAAGTCCAAGTGAAGAGCACACGAGGGTTACGTCGAAGGTGTCTGGCGTTACAACATGGTGGAGCATATCCTGGCCGAACACGAGGAGTATGCGGTTCCTGGGCATAGAGAGATTGGTGCTGCTTTGCCGGAGGGTGTATGGTTGACGATGAAACTCGAAGAACTAGAGCAGAAGGCCGCAGGTATTCCACGGGAGTGTTTCCAAGTGTCGCCTCCTCCAGCCATGGTGACCACGCACGACAAAGAGAATCATCCCGTTGCGTCAGGCTCTCGCAAACTCAAGCGTTCTGGAACACAGATCGATACTTCTCACCCCTCGAAGAAAGCTCGCGCAGCTTCTAGCAGACTTCAAGTCAGTTTTTCGGCAGTCGCTTGATATTTTGCTTCGCACTTCACTATTCCTCATTGCATATCTCACGTTCAGATCACTCATGCTTTCTACGTGTTTTCCGAACTGTACATTCATGTATATGTAGCTTGCTTGCGCTCGTTTGCCCCTCCCTTGTATCAGTACTGGGACTTGGTTTGCATTGAGATTGCGTGACTAAGCTTCCAAATATGGTGTAATTACAGTGACCGTCACGCTGTGACAGGAGGGGGGGACGCCTCTGAGGTTTCTCCGGGTGTATGTGCTATATTCTAGTTTTGCACACCTCTTGCTGTGTATTACCTCAACTATTACGACAAGGCCCTCCCCCGGTATCAGTGGGAGTCGAGGAACGTCCCAATCATCGTCATGCCACATGCAAAGGCCGAGTTGAGCACAGGCTCAGCAAAACAGGGAGAGGCAAATCGAGGAGCGCTGTCAGGCTCCTCAGGACTGGTTGCTCCCCTGAAGCGTGAAAAGAATCCGCCAGCCTATGGTGCACAGCACCGCCAGGATGCACTTTGGGAAGGTGAGCCAGCATATTATGAAACCAATTGACCGACTCAATATCAAGCAGGAGGGAACGAGGCGCTCCCTCCTTCATGGTGCGAAGAGAGCGAAGATAGCGAAGATATAGATGAACCCCCGTTTTATCAAGACTTGCTACTCGGCATGGGCTCATCAAACCGACCTTTACCGGGAGTGCGATTAGGTGAACAACGAAAGTGAGATGACTCAGAGAGCAAGAAATTCATTGTCAAGCGTAGATTGCTTCGAGCTGCTCATTATTGGATGCGAATGGCATATCTCGCCGCTCGGTCAGTCTTACTTCGTCAACCACAACACTCGGAGTACGTCGTGGAAGAAACCAACACCAGAACGTCAAGCAGGGTGTTTGATGCCAGAGTGCACCATCAAGGGTAGTAGGTGGTTGAAGACCGAAAGCCTTGCCTGCTTGGGCACCAATGGCGATATAATGATTATGTTGGATAATGGTTCGATTCGTCAGTGGACAAAAGCTGGACGGCCGATAGGAAAACCTCTCAACAGTGACGCAGGAGATGCAATCACAATGGCAGTGTCTCCAGACCAATCAATGGTCGTAGGTATATGCAAAGATGGCAAAGTACGGCTGTGGAACATAAAGGATGGGAGCTTGGTAGGTCACCCGTGGGAGGGGAATGATGATGAAGTGATGTGCCTCGATTGGTCACCGAATGGAGAGGAGGTAGCAGGTGGATTAAGAGACAGAACTATACGACGATGGAACTCTGCCACTGGCCGACAAATTGCACCACTGATAAAGAGCGGCGATTTATGGGTGAACACAATCAAATACTCTCCGCAAGGCGACAAATTCGCGAGTGGCAGCGAAGACGACATACTCTGCGTGTGGTCAAAGGACGGCGAGCTACTCATCGAAATCATGGGAGACAGCCCGGTGGCGTCGTTGTGTTGGTCTAAGGATGGCGCATACATCTTTGCCTCAGATGATCATAACATACGAAAATTCCAATCGATTGATGGGGAAGAACTCTTCGTTTTTCGGGGTCATACCAGAAGCATTGAATCCCTTTGTCTGTCTCCTGATGGATGCTATCTTGTCAGCGCATCAGATGACTACTCAGTCCGCATCTGGGACCTCGAATCCAATCAGCAAGTCGGAGACCCACTCTGGCATGACGGCGGTGTTTCAGATGTTGCCATGTCCTCCGATGGACAATACTTTGCCAGTGCTATCTTCGAACAGGATGCAAAAATCTATGTATGGAGCCTGGAAGAAGTACTCCGGCGCGCTCGTGGGGTTCGCGTGCGTGTGTACAAAGCTTGAGTCAATGTCTTTTCTAAATAGCTTTGTGCACCGGTCAGCCCGAGAGCGATGCCCCATCCAATGCGAAGCTCAAGGCGAGTAATTTTTCTTTTCTTTCGTACCTATCCTGACCTCTTTGCCAGGGACGTGCAGCTCCAGTCAGAGATGTATGATAGTCAATTTCGAACAACCTGATCCATCCTTCACTCATATATCTACATTAGATCTCTTTTGCCCCCAGACAGCAAAGTGATAAATCCAAAAGAGGCTTGGCGAGATATGTGAGTCCAGTTGTATTCTTTCTAAACTCTTGCCAGGTCTGACACTAAGACAGGGAAATGACTTCTGGGGTGATGACACAAACCGCACGCCTTTTCACTCATCATCTCCACCTAGTCTGCACAATTTGTTTGGCTTCCTGCGCTCTAGCACTCGACCTACGAATACAGTTCAACTTCAGCCCCGGCGTTTGAATTTCAGCTTATTTCCTGTAAAACTTACCACACGTCCCGTCGATGTTGCTCATTGCCAATTGGAAGACGTAAGATGCTTGTCGTCACTGCCCTTTGTGATATGAGTTACTCAAATAATTTTGCAGAGATATGGGATTGTCCCTGAGACCGACGCAGAAGCAGAAGCAGCTATGCAACGTACAAATAGTAACAATGTTAACAGCTCAACGCAGCAAAGACAAGCTGTAGCGAGGGTACAAGGGTCTCAAGGACAAGGTGTTGAGGGGCAAAGTTCTCCAGAAGAGACTTTGATAGGATGCTGTGGATTTTATATTGTTCGTCGTCGGCCCGCATCGAACTAGTCCCTGTGTTGGTATGAGGGAGAGGCTGGTATCGTCGCTCTTGTGAGTAGTTATTTCCGGACGGCCACGGACTGTCTCAACAACGTCATCTGATCTCTCACTAGCTCATATGATTTATAACGGCAACTGTTGAACTAGTATTTCCCTGAGCTATTCTATTCAGTGAATCAATGTTATCATCCGTATCAAAATCTATCATCACCAATAAGACGTCAGCCTTTTCATCTCTCGTTATTTATTTTATTGTCTGACAATCATGAAACCGTAAGCAGATGCACATTGCACCGAATATGGACTGATCGTGATCTTGCATGACACGAGACTGACTCGCAGGATTGCAGCCAATTCATCAACACTCCTAGAAATACACAAGGTTCGTGCGTTACTTTATCCCACATCATAGCATAGTAACATGTTCCATTCGGGTGAATAGGATTTCCAAAGTCCCGTATTCGCATTCGGGCAGTTCAAAGAGCTGTGGTGCTTTACAATGCACACTTACATGTCGGGGGGCAGATGCAGCACACCTGCTGGTATACACCTCCCTCAGCCCACACGCGGAGCAGTTCATCAGCAACCTACCGCCATCGAGCCTTGCACCGGTATACTATACGGTGGGATGGTCTCATTCCGTCTACGTGGTGGCGCAAGAAGTGCAAAGGCACTTTTTCTGCTGTTCACGCTTGCTGAGAGTTTGAGTGGTGTAGAGAGTCTTGCAGAGTTACCTGCGCGGATGACGCATGCGAGTATCCCAGCGGCGGAGCGCGAGGCTTTGGGCATTGAGGGGCTGGTGCGCTTGAGCTATGGCAAATGTTGAGGAGGTGGAGGATTCGAGTAGATAGGCTGGAAGATGAGGATAGTGGGTGTGAGAGTGGGTTGGTGACGCCATTGGATGTGAGTGATTATGGTGCGAACGGGCTGCATTAATTATAGGCGTTAGTGTTCTGGATATCTATTTAGATATTGTTGTAATTGTTTCTGTGCCTATTGGATGACTATCATTGCACAATGCATTGCAGTCTCTGAAATATACTTCACTGAATATAGAAACAAGTGTGCGGTTGAGTCATTCTGGCTAGGGAACTGCACGGGTACGGGTAACCCGCGGCGGGTCGCGGGTAGGGGTACTGCCGGGTATGGGTACGGGTCAGGATTTTGTGACCCGCGCAAATACCCGTACCCGTGATGTACCCGTCACAGTCGCAGTGTAGCCATTCTACGCTTGGGTGCATTCACAGCGCGCGCATGCGGCGCATGTAGAGTCGACTCTAGATGGGGAGTTGGTGGTATTAGGGCTGCAAAGGTGCATGTTTTAATGCTACTTCATCACACTAACTGATGATTTTTAGTAACTTTATTGTCAAGTCCCACAGCTGAATTCTATTGTCATGTGAGTTGTCCTTTATCATTCTTTCTTGTCTTTACTCCTTGCTTGTTTTCTCAGACCTCCGCTGCACCCTCTCATACATTGCGCGCACCCTCTCGTATCCTGCGCACCCTCTTGTACATCCGGCACACCCTCTCGCACCTCTCAGACCTCCACCCTCTCATACATCGCGTGCACCCTCTCGTACATCCTGTGCACCTCTCTCATGGCTCCAATCCACCCTCTCATGCATCCAGTGCACGCTCTCATGAGTCCGAGTCCGTCGATCCTCGTTCGAGCAAAAGCCATGCTGATCCGAGTCATTGCCCACCGTTCGCAGTTGGTCAGTCCGTTGATCCTCGTTCGGGCAAGAGCCATGCTGATCCGAGTCGTTGCCCACCATTTGCAGACTGTGAGTCCGTCGATCCTCATTCGAGCAAGAGCCATGCTGATCCATGTCGTCGCCCACCGTTCGCAGTTCGTGACGTTCCCAGCGCGACGGATGCCATGCGCGAATACCCAGCGCGCACCAGCAAATTTGCCTGTGCCTCCACTCCTTGTGCCATCCACATATGTTCGAGTCACGTCAGCATTTGCTGACGTGTGCTGGACATATGTGCTAAGCACTGGTGGTGATACCTATGGTACCCGCGGGTAAACCCTGCACGGGTGCGGGTACGGGTCTGAGCTTGTTGTACCCACCAAAAACCCATACCCGTCAGAGCGGGTACGGGTTTTTGCCGGGTGCGGGTGCGGGTATGGCCTCCAATACCCGGGGGTTTACCCGTGCAGTTCCCTAATTCTGGCCAGCGTTTAATCAGTTTAGTAAGAACTTAGTAACGTCTGGGATCCCATTGCACATGATATCGCCTAAGTAAGGCGCCCGCAAGTACAGCATGCAAAACAGCACATCTGACAGGTCTCTTCATTACCTCCACTATCGCCAACATCCCGATAACCGTCATGCCACATGCAAAGATCCCAAGCACGTCAGCGAAACAGACTCGAGAGGAAGATCAAGGGTTGATATCAGACTCATCAGAAGTAGCTGCTCCCCGAGTCAATGTGAGTATATTACTATATATTATGACTTGGATATATGGCAATATCTTCTTCTCACCAGTTCTCTCATGGCCTGTCGTTGAAGCTCGAAAAGAATCCGCCAGCCTATGGTGCACAGCACCGCCAGGATGCACTTCGGGAAAGTGAGCCAGGATGCTTTAAAACCAATTGACTGACTCAATATCAAGCAGGAGGGAATGAGGTGCTTCCTCCTTTATGGAGGAAACATATACAGGCACCCCTGTTTTATGAAGACTGGCTACTCTGGATGGTTTCATCACACTGGCCTTTACCGGGAGTGCGATTAGGTGAGCAACGAAAGTGCGACAACTCCGAGAGCAAAACATTCATTGTCGAGCGTAGATCGCTTCGAGCAGCTCATTGATGGATGTGAGTGGCACATTTCACCATTCAGTCGGTCCTACTTCATCAACCACAACACTCGGAGCACATTGTGGAAGAAACCAACACCAGAATGTCCAGCAGGGTGTTTGATGCCAGAGTGCACCATCAAGGATAGCACTGGGTCGTTGTACAAAGAAATCCTTGCCTGCTTGGGCACCAGTGGTGATATAATGGGCATCTCAAATGATGGTTCGATTCACTGGTGGACAAACACTGGACGGCTGGTGGGAAAGTCTCTCAAGAGTGATGCAGGAAATGTAAGCACAATAGCAGTGTCTGTTAGAAAGTAGCACGCTCAGTGTTGATAAGCAACAACTATATTCATAATTAGTGTACCTATTAGAAAGTAGCGCGCTAGGATCAAGTAAGTACGAGGCTCTGAGCAAGATGAACAATACGCGTACCTCAGCGTTGATAAGCAACAACTGAGGGACGCAAACGATGACAAGACGAGATACTTGTAGGATACGGAAAGATGGAGCTCAAATGTAAAGAAGACGGTAACCATGCGGTGCCAAGAATGAAGTGCGTGATACGACGAAGTGGTGAGGTTGCCCAATAGCCAAATGCAATGTTAATCTGTCCGAATGCAGAGGACGACTTATCTCTGTCCGAATGCAGGCGACTTATCTCTTCAACAGTGTCTCCAAACCAATTGATGGTTGTAGGTATATGTGAAGACAGCAAAGTACAGCTGTGGAATATAAAGGAAGGGAGCTTGGTAGGTCGCCCGTGGGAGGGGAATAATGATGGAGTGAATTGCTTTGGTTGGTCACTGAAAGCCTTCAGAAATAAAATAAAATGGTCGACCTCAATTAGAACTTATTTTATTTCTCACTGTCTGTCACTCGTATATCACTTGGAAAAAATAAAATGGGCAAAATACAATAGAATTGAGTAGTGGGGCTATTGGACCAGTAGAAACATGAAAAGACAGAATGAACTAATGAAAGATGAAAAAAAAATCATGGCAGTGGGTGGCTCTGAGCCTTCATACTGTCCAGAACTATCGGGCCCACGCACTGAACAATACCCCACTTTTGCACATCATTAAGCTTTCTTTTGACGAGTTCTAGGTCAGAACTGTCTATTAATTCAGTGGCATAGGCAACACGATGTGCTGCTGTCAGATGGGGGATGCCAATGTTATACTGCTTCAGCACCTGGCGGACGTGCTTCTTCTGAAACCCGGTGTAGGAATAACAATTCAGATGGTGTATACTGAACTATGTGTTGGGTCTTGCAGAACCTAGCTGCTATTCGACCCTAAAGGGTTTCTGGACCAGGCTCAAGGCTCAGAGAAGAGGAAATATGATAGAAACTTGCTGAATACTCAGACTCATAGTAGAACTGGTGAAAAGATAACTTGATTATGTAAGCTAAGGTGCAAACATAGTAGTAGGTAAAACAGTCTCTGCAAGCCCAGCCAGGAATTATTCCCTACACCAGCAACCTGGGAATGGATTGGCATTTAACAAAGGTGGTTGAAGGGATGTAGTACTTACTTTGGAGACCAGCAGTGCGAGCGTCTCCTTCACCATTAGAAAAACATTCCACACTGGCACACTTCCATGGGTGATACTGGAGAACATTTTCCATCGGGAGGTTGCATCTGGATGCTCAGACATCCATGCATTCACCACAATCTCCATGTGGTGAAGGTCATTTGAATCAGCCTCAGTTGAATGGGTGGTAGAGGGGTTGGTCAACGGTGCAGAAGTTGAATTAGCAGTAGAGGAGTTGGCGGTGGATGACGTGGATGACTGTATTTCTGAAGTTGCTTGAGGCTTCCTCTGAGTGCAGTGGTCCGTCCCCACCCAAGTAGTTGAACAGGGCCCATCATCCGCTCGCTCGAACTAGCAAGATTGAAGGGGATGGGAAGAACCTACCGGGCTCCTCACCACTAGGGTGGTAATAGGATGCAGGAGGAGGGTACAGTCCTCCAACTCCTCGTAGAGCTTAAACTCTGTAGTGTCAGCAGATTGTTCAGTTGGTTTCCTCATCAACAAAATGTTCATGTGGGACATTTCAATCATAATGTCATGGTTGTAATGAGCAAGCTGGGGACTGTGGTTGAGAAATGGAAGGATCGTCACAAGGACAACTCCAAGGGTAGTCTTGCCATTGTCGACATCAACTTCAGCCCCCTCTATAATGGCGATGGGGTATGTGGGGTCTCCATCATTCAGGTGAAGATGAATTACTAAACACGCCTTTGGGGTGCTTAGGTACACCTCGGGGATGGAGGGCGGAGGACTGAGTTGGATGTGTGAATTGATGTCTAAAACCTTTTTGGCAGCAATCTTATATGTATCTGTTGCAGGAAGATGTAGAGATGGGAACCAATGTTTGGCATTTCTCTTGAAAGTCGGCAAGCTCAACCCTCCCTTCTGGTGAGTTTGGCTTACTATGGCTTTGGCTTGCTCTAGAAGAAGGGACAACAAAATTGGAGTTGACATTGGGCAAGGAAGAGGGTCAACGCTGAAGCATGGGTAAAATTGGAATTTGATTTTTAAGTGTGTACAAGGTCAAAACGTAAAAGCTTGCACAGCGCATCTCCAGAGTCCAGACATCAGGACCTATGCACCCAGTGAAAGTCGGACATACGGGTTTCAACCCACAGCAGTGCACATATACTGTGGCTGTGGCACTTCATATTGTGTAGACACACATCAGTATCTGCGCTTTCTGTAGCTGCAAAAATGACACGCATCAGCACTGGTGTATGCTTTTCGATGCATCAACTACTAGATATAATCATGTAGATCTGAATATAAATATGTATCCCTTTGATATCTTGCTGGTTTCGATGCAAATATATGGAAATCGATGTATTGCAACATAGCATACAATACAAAACATGCCAATAAAATCCACCCGCACTGGTTCGCGCCAGCTCCTCCGTCCAGGATTGTCCTACCCTGGTGCCCAGCTAATGCAATGTGCCACTAAAGAACTTCATAAGGACTTCAGTCCACACGCGGTCGCCAATCTAGATAGAATACACAAATAAGTATACAATGAATCGAAATAGTATCAATTACTCACCAGATTCGAAGCCTCAATGTTGTAGTTCTGTCGTAGTAAGCATTACAACGAGAATACAACATGGGATAACAAGAATGAAAACGATACCCCTCGATGCGTTGTAGGGATTCATTTCTGGCTGGGCTTGCAGAAACTGTTTTACCTATAGTTATGTTTGTACCTTAGCTTACATAATCAAGTTACCCTTTCACCAGTTTTACTATGAGTCTGAGTATTCAGCAAAGTTTATGACATTTCCTCTCCTCTGAGCCTTGAGCCTGGTCCAGAAACCCTTTAGGGTCGAATAGCAGCTAGGTTCTGCAAGACCCAACATTGTTCAGACTCACCATCTGAATTGTTGTACCTTCAGTGTCTTTTCGAGTGAGTCCCAATAAGTCTTGAACTCTGGCAAGGAGCAATTTGGCATCAGCCCCTTCACCAGCAATGGCCACAAAGCTTCTGAAGGAAAATATCTGAGTTGTCAAAAGATGAAAGAAACAAAGCATTACACTCACCTGTTGCTTTGGGTTGATGTTCATGATATTCATTGGCGCCCAAGCCATACCACCTCATTATGTCGTGTCGCTAGCAGAAAAGCAACATCCAAAACCTAGACCAACAACATATCAGTGAATCAGTACATCAGTAGCGAAAACAAATGTACCAGCTGTTCATTTTGAGCCTGTTACTGGAGGGTTGAGTTGAATGAGTGATTATATGTGCTCTGTTTTGAATGTGTTCATTTTTGCAGAGTATAACACAACCAAGGCAACAAACTCACATCATCTGACGAGGAAAATCTGTGTTTGCCCAGGAGTTGTGTGGCTGTGATGTAGTAGAAAGAGCGAAGTTTTTGTTGAGATGACTGATGGTTGTCATGATGGTGGTGGTACAAGAAAGGGATGCAACACATTTGCATTGATGAGGGTGAGAGGAGAGTTCATTGAAGTTCCGAATCACAGGCAAGTGGAACTGTTGAAATGTTGAAGTTGGACTAAGTGTGGCGAAGTATGAAATACTTAAGCAACAAAATATGTATTATGCACGGACCTCCAGTTGAACACGACAGTTGAACTGCATGTTACAAAGCCTGTCATGCAGAGCATGCTGTACTGCTCAAATTTCAAATCATAGACAGATTGTTCAACATGTGTTTGCACAACTTCGATGTCCATCGATATGAGTCTAATGACTACTCAAAACTTTCAACCCCCATGGAAATGGCTATGTCCGACTTTCACTGGGGCCAAGCCATAATGTTAGCCTGTAAATCAAAGATAAATAATCATTGAGTGATTTAATTTGATGAGCCACAAATTGTCCAACTTCTTTTATGGGGGACTGTATTGGACAAAAATCACGCTCTTGGTTTTGTGCTTTTGTTTCTGACCAAGGACTTAGTAGTGGTGAATCATCGTGAATCACCATTAGAGATCAAAGAAGAAGTCAGAGTCTAATTCTAGTTTGACCTTCCAAATTCAATATTCAATCTTGACATTGATTTTGGAATTTGGCTTTCGCATTGTCAAACAAGACCTCGCAAGATCTCAATCTGCTGATGGAAAAGTGCTGATCACTGGTAGCGACAAAGATATATACCTATGGGACATTCATGCCATCCTCAAAGATGCTGGCCTTGAGGCCTTGAGGACCTACTATCCATTCCTCATGTGACTCAAGATACATCGTGCTAATCAAACCACATCAATCTCCTACTTGCAGGTCCCAACTCAAAAGTCGTTAAAGGACGTACATGACACATTTCTTTACACTGTCCAACCATTTTAAGATCGAATTCTAGGCCGATGCTACCAGACGTCCACCAGGTTTTTGTGATGACACCCAAGTGAGTCCTCTACCTTTTTTGACCAGCTCTTTTTCTGATCTCTCTCAGTCCTCTATAACATGTGGCACCCATACCCTTTCTCCTGCACACAACCCCTTCCACATGCCATTCTCAAATGCCTTTCGTCATTCTTCCACCACTCTCACTCTGGTGCCAACAGAGCAACGGAACTTCAGCAACGCCCCAGGCCCTCTTTTCTTGTGGTCCTTGTATTGTTGAAGTTCCCACAGTACAGGACAGAAAGGTATTTCTTTCTCCTGGTCCATTTCCTATTGTCCTGGGCTCAATGATTTCTGTCCAGGCATTGTATGTTGCTCCACGGCCGTGGCCACAGCAGCAAAGGCAGTTGGATGACCAGGGCTTATTGTCGTAATCTCAACCTACCGCTGTAGAAACAACTACACTGAGAGGAACAAATGATGCTCCTGACTGTGTCTAAAAAGTTGTAGGTCGTGCGTTGCCTAGTCTGCGATACTTGAGATGGCAAGTGCGTTCGACCCTATAGGGGAAGCGAGTGCAGCAAGGATCTAGAAGTGTGCGCTGAAGCGAAGCGCGAGAAAGCGCAGGTGCGCGCAAGGTACGAAGGCGCAGGAACGCGCGCGTATACAGAAATGAGAGACTAAGCTTAAGTGAAGATATAAGCAAGATAAAAGATGTGAGATGTGTTGTGCTAATGAATAGATTTCTACTGCGACTTTCTAAGTAGTAAGTACTAGGTAAAGTTGGGTGAAAAGTCCGTTTCTAATAGTATGTACTGCTGGCCCTTATATAGCGCGCCTAAGCGCGGTCATGCGGAGCCGAAGCGCTACCGAGTAGGTATGTAAAGATATATATGAGTGAGAATCCATGATAAAAATAAAGGTGGAACTATGCTAATAAAGGAAATGGAAATATACGCACTAGGGAGCTTGGTGGACAGTGGATGGATGCTTCTGGATGGCTGGCGCCATAGGGCGCGCAAGCGCGGGAACGCACGCGCGCGTATACATCGCGAAGCGCAGGAATGGTGCGCGCATGGCGCGCGTTGCGCGGGAAAGCTGCGCCTCATATAGGATTAGCTGCGGATAGCACACAGGATGGTGCTGCAAGTTCGTGCTAAGTACTCCCTAGTGAAAAGTGCCATATCACACCATGAGAGGCATGATTCTCTACATCTCCCAGGGACTTAAATTCTGAGTGTCCCCACTCAGCGCGTGTGTGGTGAGGATTTCGTGTGATAGTATGTGAGTGCGATGCATGTACAATGCTTGGGTTGTTGGGCGATGAATGCGCGAGGCACAGGAAGTTGCGCGCATGGCGCGCGCGAGGTGCGAGAATGTGCGCGCGCTATGCATGAAGGCGCGGGAATGAAGCATAGCATGGTGGATTGCGAGGGTGACTCTGATGTGAATAATGTGCCATGGGTGTGGGGCGATGATGCGAGCGCGATGTGGATGTGGCACGTGAAGCGTGGGCAAGATGCGCATGTATGATATGAAGCGCGGGAAAGCGCGCGCGCGCAAGGCGCGAGAATGTGCGCGTGAGTGTCGCATATGTTGTATTCTGTGGGCCTATTGCGCAATAATCCTGGAGTCCAGTATGCATGCATGCATATGATGCGAAGTGGCGCGCGCGGTCCAAGAGCGATCCAATCCATGTCCAGACCAAGTCCTGCTAAGCGCGCTAAATATTAGATGCTAAAGGTTTGAACATTGTGAGTAAAACTATATGTGAAAATGCGAAGGAAAAACAACTGTAACTCTGCGGATGTCCTATCCGACTTGTCTTCTTTGTGCAGCTGTCAACATCTACACCTTCCTATGAGTGAGGCACGAGAAGTGCGCATGTGCGCGCGTGCGAGGCGTATGGGCGCGGGAGGTTTGCGCGTATGTGCGCGTGAGCGTGGGAAGACTGCGCGCATATGTGCGCGTTCTAAGGTAAAAGGGCATGGTGCCGCGTCATGCGTGCGAAGAGAAAATAATACTATTGAGCTAGGCGGGCACAATCTAAGGTTGTTTTCTTGTTTTTGGCGACTCCTATGTGCATATATATCAGTAAGTTATTAGTTCTTTGGATGGCGTTATAATGAGAGAAAATAAAATGAAAGAGCGCTGGACGAAACCCAGGGTAAAACGAATGGTATCCTATGAAACAGCGATGTTATATGTTGTTCTTTGATGCGCGGCTGAGGCGCTCGAAGCGCGTGATATACATGGTGTAGGCGAGGGTCAGAAGGCGCAAGGCTGGCGCGCTTTGGGTGCTTGGTTCCTCCTCCTTGAGCGCGTGCGAGTGCGCATGACTAGCGCACTTCGCGTCTCTTGCGAGCTGACGCTTTACCCAAGGTAGGGTTGGAATGTGCAAGGCTGGTGCGCGTGAACTGCGCGAAGGCGTGGGAACAGCGCGCGCGCGAGGCGTGAGAACATGCATGAGTGTCACATGGTTCCTCTTCATCAAGCCTCTTTGGTTGCGACTCTGAGGCGGGCTAGTAACTGGCAGAATGAATTCCTGCACAACGCGCTGCAGGTTGAAGGCACGCCAATGGGAGGCGCTGCAAGGGGTGTAGATGTGCTCTACAAGCTGATAGGATGCGCGCGATGTGCGCGCCTTGGGGCGATTTCGCGCGAATTTGATTATATTGGCTGAACACGCGAGGAACGGCCATTTTCCTGCAAATGTGTTAGCGAGAAATGTATATAGTGAAGAATTAGGCGCAAATGTTGCGCCAATGGGCTGTAAGGGTGGTATATCAAGGCGCAATAGGCGCATAGGTGAAGGAGAATAGTGCGCATCAAGGCGCGCAGGAACGAAATTGACATGGTAAGCAAAAGTGCGAAGAATGCGAATAAATGTGTGAAGTGCGAAGTTAAAGGTGATGATAGGGGGGTTAAGTGCATATGTATGTGTCAGGCGCGCGCCTATGTCGCGCCTGGATGGCTGAATAGAATATGTCTTGAGTTGAATGAAGAAATTGTGATTTAAAGGGGGAGAAATGATAGAAATGCGATAGCGTGAAAACTCTGCTAAAATTATGAGTGCGCGAGGCGCGGGAACGCGCACGCGTATTGCGCGATGTGCGTGATCATGGCGCGTGAATGAGGGGTGGTGCGAAGATGAAATTAAAGTGTTTGGAAGCGTCATATAGCTCCTTAAGAGCTTCAAACATGAAAAAGACAAAAAGCGCGAAATGAGATGAGGATAAATATACAATGGCTCTAGGCGCGCGCATTGCGCGTCCTCAGGCGCAATATGGTGCGCCTGAGCTACGCCAGGGTCGCCTGAGACATGCTCTGCTTGGTGGTTAGGTGGCGTGATGCATGGATGCTTTGCTGGCAAGCGATAGTCACTAGATGCAAAAAGCGCGACATGCACGTGATCGTTAGTGATAGATGGAATTACCAGAGACAAACTCTGGTTGATGCAAGGTGTGACTTGAGCCTCTGATGCAGCAGAAGGCTCCTCTATAGGCGCGCTAAGGTGCAATAGATTTTTAGGGTCATCCCTGACCTCTGATGATGCGAACGGCGATAGCGGTGACAGTGGTGGTGCGATTGGCGAGGTTTCTTCCTTGAGCGATGCGATAGCAATTGGTGAGCGTGTTTCGAGCGATGGCGTAATATCTTCTACAATGGGCGCGTCATTGTGCAATAAATTTTCAGAGTCATTCCTGACTTGCGATGCGATGGCGATAGGCGAGCGTATTTCTAACGGTGCGTTCGTGTGCAATAGATGTTTAGAGTCATCCCTGACTTGCGATGCGATTGTTGATGCTGATGATGGCGAAGGAGATGGTGCTGATGAAGATGGGGAAGAGGCGCCTGCGGTGCGCTTCTGGTTGCGCTTTGCGAGCGCATGCTCGAGTTCGTGATCTAAAGGGATGCAGTCTGGCATAGCTTTGCGTGCTGGTGCAGTTGATGGCTGAGGTGTGCGTGAATCGCGCAAAGGCGCGGGAAAGGCGCGCGCGCGAGGCGCGGGAATAGAAACTGGTGGCTTTTGGTCAAGTACAACATCTGCAGATGCGCGATAGAAGAGTCCAGCTGTTGCACTAGCGCTAGTGGTCGTATCCTGCATTGCGCGGCTCGCGTGGTAGCGATCTTTGCACTTAGTCACCTTAGCTTGCGCTGGCGCGGTCGCTGTACCTAAGTTGGCAAATGGCACTACCATGGGCGCGCTAGCTGGCGCGCTTGGCGCGGGAAAAGCGCGCGCAGGTAACAGGAACTGCGCAGCTGTAAAGACATCCATAAATCGGTATGGGTCGTATGGATAGTGGTCTGGAAACTTGATCATAAGGCGCAAGCGAATTTGCGCCTGAGCATCGCTAGGGATTCCTTCCATGAATAAGCGGTCGCGTTCGACCTTTCCAATGCGGTCTTCATCCAAAAGTGGTTGCATTACCTTCCTAAATGCGCGCAAGTAATTGCTGAGTTCTGTGCAAGAGGGCATCGGTTTGTTAGCGTATTCGCGCGCGATGGTTTGTAAGTCTGCAAGTGCATAGCGTCTTTTACCATCCCATCCAGGATACATTACCTTAACTTCTGTCATAAATGCCTCATAATCATCTACTGCTGCTTCTGGCATGCCTCCCCATAGTTCTCGGTCATCGCGCTCAAGGTAGCAAATAATACCTTTGATGCGGTCGAGTCCTTGGAGTCCTGCTTCATCAGCGAGCTGCTCATATGCGTCTATGAATTCGGCGAGGTTGTCTGTAGTGCCATTGAACTTGGGCGCGTTTGTTGTGCCGCAGATGGGCATTCTGAAGGGCATTGAAGCGCGTGAAAGGTGCGCGCGCGAGGCGCACAGGCGTGGGAATATTGCGCGCGCGCAAGGCGCGATAATGCGTGACTAGAAATGGTTAGCTTGAGATAATGCAAAGAGATTGACCTTTATGTGCTAGATGGCGCTAAGTGCGTAGAACTAGATCTTGCTGACTGTTCCCCTCGCGGTGGGCTCCAGTTGTAGAAACAACTACACTGAGAGGAACAAATGATGCTCCTGACTGTGTCTAAAAAGTTGTAGGTCGTGCGTTGCCTAGTCTGCGATACTTGAGATGGCAAGTGCGTTCGACCCTATAGGGGAAGCGAGTGCAGCAAGGATCTAGAAGTGTGCGCTGAAGCGAAGCGCGAGAAAGCGCAGGTGCGCGCAAGGTACGAAGGCGCAGGAACGCGCGCGTATACAGAAATGAGAGACTAAGCTTAAGTGAAGATATAAGCAAGATAAAAGATGTGAGATGTGTTGTGCTAATGAATAGATTTCTACTGCGACTTTCTAAGTAGTAAGTACTAGGTAAAGTTGGGTGAAAAGTCCGTTTCTAATAGTATGTACTGCTGGCCCTTATATAGCGCGCCTAAGCGCGGTCATGCGGAGCCGAAGCGCTACCGAGTAGGTATGTAAAGATATATATGAGTGAGAATCCATGATAAAAATAAAGGTGGAACTATGCTAATAAAGGAAATGGAAATATACGCACTAGGGAGCTTGGTGGACAGTGGATGGATGCTTCTGGATGGCTGGCGCCATAGGGCGCGCAAGCGCGGGAACGCACGCGCGCGTATACATCGCGAAGCGCGGGAATGGTGCGCGCATGGCGCGCGTTGCGCGGGAAAGCTGCGCCTCATATAGGATTAGCTGCGGATAGCACACAGGATGGTGCTGCAAGTTCGTGCTAAGTACTCCCTAGTGAAAAGTGCCATATCACACCATGAGAGGCATGATTCTCTACACCGCGACCTCTACCTACAACACACCCACTCAAGGTACTAACACTGCCGCACCAAGTGCAGCAATCCCACAGTCACCACCCATTCCATTGTGGGCTCGTTTCATATTGTTTCTCTGTTGTGCATCTCCACAGCACGCCAATGGTCATTGATACAGGAGCAGCATATGTACAATTATCTTATCCTTCACATCTTCTGTTAATCTTGTTTCCTTGTCGTGAGACTCGTGCAATTATGCTAACAGTCACAATAAAAATATCATACTCAATCCCGAGCTTAGAGTCCTGGCGTGTGACAGGTATGCAGAGCAGCAGCAGCAGCTGAATACAAAACGAAGGATGGAGCTACCACTTTTGGGGTGACCCTGTTGTTGCAAAACTATTTCCTCGGACTTGTCACGACCATGGCAGGACCGCGTCAATTTCACCTGGCCCAAGCAGAAGGAAAAGATGAACACGTGCCAAATCTGATCAAACCAAAAGCAGACTTGGAGTGGTGCCTTATGAAGGTGAAACATTAAACCAAGATCAAAATATGTAAAAACATGTTTTGAACTTGTCCTTGATCTTGCGCTAAGGTCCCTGCATTTGTTTTTCTTCGTAAGTTTTTGACCATACCTAGGTCATCGTACACCATGATTCACCATGATTCATTATGAGCTGTTGTATCTTAGGCAAATTCTGAAAGGTCAACTCAAGTCATAATTTCTTTTTGTCCAGTAGTGACCCCCAAACAGTAGTGACCCCCAAATTCTTTCTTCAGTGTACTACTTCTTTGCTGACCCTGGCCGACGTTGGTTATATCGAAGTTCTACCAGCACTCGAACACGATAATCAAACCAATTTTGTCAAAAAGACTCATAAAGGTGCAGATATTCACCGAATCCAGCTACTGGTGATGAACTAGCCCAAGTTCCTGACCTCAGTAATAAACATGCCTCGATGAATTCTCTCACGATCCTCTCGAAACCCTCACCTTTGTTTCTGACTCTTTCTTTTCTAGTCAATTCTTTCTCCAATCCGGTTTAATCATCCTTCCGAAGCCTCTCGCCTGCATATGATGGCCCCGAACTTCGGTTGGACGTTAAACTTTTGAATTTTTTCTTTTCTAACTGTTTTTTCTCCAATCTGGTTTAATCGTTCTTCCAAAGGCTCTCGCCTGCATATGATGGCCCCGAACTTCGGTTGGACGTTAAACTTTTGAATTTCTTCTTTTCAAACAGTTTTCCCCCTGCTTTAATTCTCTTTAACCTCCCTTCTTGTGAATCTCCCCTGCTTTCCTTGATGGCACAGTTTATGTCTGTGTCCAGTTTCACTTTCGACCACCCACTGTTGTATGTACTATGTACGTCTGTCATAAAATTTTAAAATCTCAAGTTAACCCTTGCACAGAACTATCCTGCGAGACTGGACATACACCAAGTGTACCACGAAGCTGTACATGCCAGAACCTCTGGGACACACCGTCAACCATGCTAGTAAGACCGCCGCTGCATACATTCCTATCCCTCAGGGCGTCTAGAAAACAACGACTTCCTACTGGTGTGTGCGTGTCCACTTCGACATGTTTCCTTCGATAATTCTGACAATACGGGAATAGGATGTGAGATTTTGCTTGACCTCGCTTTCTGTCCCTTGATCATGATAGTCTTCTCTCCCCTCCGCAGTTTGGCGCTTGTAATCTGTGGATACATCCACCATCTCACCCTGAAGTTCCGGGGTGCTAGACAATCTTAGTCGAGAGCAAACACAGCGTGAGAAAGACGTGCGGGGAGATTTGACTAGGCTTGTCCCTGGCTACGTCTTGATCGTAGAGTTCCTCTTGTCCATCAGAAGTCAGAGAGGTGCTCTCGGCTATCGTCGATGTACTTTGAATGAAAGATAAGTTTCGAATATCGTTTGATGCTGGACTTGTCTTCTGTGTGCTCTCGGCCGTGATGACTCTGGTTGAAGTATCGTTTTTCTCGTGTGCCACGGATGAACGGACGATGACAGACGAGTCTATGCACTCGCGATGCCCATAGAGCTCGTCGTCCGAAGCTATGTTAGTCTCTGAGGACTGGTGCTCGCAAGGAGACTGAATAGTATTGATTCCCCCATCCTGTGGAATGTCCGATTCACTGGAAAAGGTGTATTGTTAGTAGCTCAAGTTCGAATGGGATTGTCACTTACGAAAGAGATAGCTTACGCTCAGCGTAAGTTGATGACAGGGACGAGACATCGCCGTTAGCGTCCTTATCTGACCGTCCACCAGTGTTCAATACCATGGCACTCTCTGACTGCCTGACACTCTCGATGGCAGTGGAATAACACTCCGATTTGAGTGTAACCTCACTCTCCATCTCCCGCGCACGATAGTTTCCTCTACCCTCCAAATCCTGGCGCATACGATCTGCTGATACAGGCACTCTGCCGTCGACATAAACATTTGGAGGACTGGATAATGTCAGTGGGGGAAACATGGCGTAGAAGCTACGTACGAGGAGCCTTGAGTAGGTGGTTCCGAGCCTACAGCTTGACCACAGGATCGGTCTTTCAGGTCAATTACTGAGGAAGAAGTCTGACCCATCATGCACGTGCTTTCGGCTGAAGACGAGTTCCTGAGATCATTGTATGCTAGACTTGAATTCTGCGTATTCTCGACAGCTCTGCGTGGGACCGGTGCTGGTGTTCCAATGTTCTCCGCAGATATCAGGGATGACCAGACCAGCACAGAGGAGTCTACTTCTTCACGGGCACTGTTGAACTTATCATCAGTAAATCGCTCGTTCCTGAGGAATAAATTTAGGGCTGACTGTCTTTGGATGTGCTCTTCACTGCTCTCAGTCGAATCATGGCTAGATATTTGAATGGAATTCCTTGAAATTGTGTGTGGTCCAAAGACCGATGTTCGTATCCAGATTCAATGCAATTGATCCCCGAGTCCTGTGGAACACCCGGTTCGCTAAAGGAGGTTTATTGGAGGGTAAAGAACTCGGAATGTATCACGTATGAAGGAGACGTTTTTGACCCAGGATTGACAGACAAGGACAATGCGGCACCGTCGGCGCCCTCATTTATCGTCCTATCATTGTTCAACACTGTGGACTTCAACGGCTTTCCTTCGACAATCCAAACAGTACGGGAATAGGATGTGAGATTTTGCTTAACCTCACTTTCCGCCCCTTGATCATGAGTCTTCTCTGCCCTCCACAGTTTGGCGCTTGCAATCCTCCCTGCAATCCTCCCTCTCATCCTCAAGTTTCGGAGTGCTAGACAATCTCAGTTGAGAGTAAACACGACGTGGGAAGACATACAGGGTGACTTGACTAGGCTGGTTCCTGGCTACGTCTTGCGTAGAGTTCTTCGTGTCTGTTAGAAGTCAGAGAGGGACTCTCGACTATCGTCAATGTACTTTGAATGAAAGATGAGTTTCGAATGTCGTTCGATGCTGGACTTGTCTTCTGTGTGCTCTCGACCACATTGAACCTCGTGTGTCACGGATGCACAGACGATGACAGATGAATCTGCGCACTCGCGATGCCTATGGAGCTCGTCATCCATGACTGAGCCGTCGTTACATGAAATTGTCTGGGCAGACAGCCATTGTGAAGGAGGCAAGCTCGGACTACATGTGACAGTCGACAACGGTGCGCATTCTTCAGTTACCAGGGTTCCGCGAGAGGGAACGACCGATGTTAATCCCCCGTGCTTGTAGTTTGGGATACTGCAGTAACTGCGACCCGATTCTCTTGAACGAGCTCCCGTTCGAGAGTGCTCTCCTGCACTACGGCACGGCTGTGCTCCCGTTTGCTGTCTCCAGCTACTTGAGATACAGAAGTTATGTGCGACATATGGTGAGACAGAAGTTTGACTTCGCTCGTCACGATCCCAGTGTTCGATGGGTTAATAATGATTGGTGCAGGACGCTCGCTGGCGATTGCATCGCTTCCAGTACCATCACAAGTTTGCGCTTCGATGCCAAAGGTCGTTCGGGAGACAAGTTGCCAATGCTCGGAGTCGCACACATGCTCCGACTCACAGCCACACACATGCTCCGAGACAGTAGTGTTTTCATCCTCGGAGGACGTCTCGGCGGGTCTCTTTGGCACGTCATGACGTGAGTAATGAGTGGAACGTAGATCAATATCTGTATGATCATCAACGAGAGAGCTCTGGGCTGGGGGTGAATCGGTGGATAGAAATGTGGGGGGTTCTGGAACGCGACTTGGGCTATCCTTTAACTGAGATTTCTAGTGTTGCATATCACGTTGCCATACGTGCGTTTTGGCAACAGGAGATGTCCACTGATCATACTGATCAACACGCCCGAAATCGCTCAAATTGGCAGATGTCAACCGTGTCTGCGGGAGGGTGTACGGGACAATTGACCAGTTTTGACTGATGTTTGCTCGTGTCTTTGACATCATCGAGGATGCAGAGACACAAAGCAAGGCTTCCTTGGGTGCCCACCCAAGTACCGCGAGAGAAAACTGTAGATGGTTGAGACGGTGGCAAATCGCTTGACACTTTGTGCGAGGAAGATGAGTAATACATGGGGGTGAAGTGAGAGTCATCATTTGACGAAGGATTGGGAGGATTGGTGAATCGAGAATCAAGGACATTGCTTGCCAATGAGTGGCTTGTTGCCGAAGTCGACAAGAACTGGTTTGTGTGGTGGTTTACAGGCGTGGAAGAAGCGATACCAGTGTTTGAATATCTTCGACGCGGTAAGACGTCCTGGGCAAAACCAGCATGTACCGATTGAGCTGGAGGTTCACGAGGTGAACTACTGTATGCACTCTGGCCATTGACGTTCACCACCTCGCGGAACCCTGTGATTTCGGATCCGCCGAACGAACCGACTGGGGTGTCTCGCTCATTTGCTGAGTATTCAACAGCACTAGCCACGCTGTGAAAACTCATTAAAAAGTGTCTCTCAGTTGTCACTGTCAACTCACCTAGGGAGCCTGTGAGACCCTTGACTGGTGCAATCGAGACGGACTCGAGGTTTCGATGACGTTACCACACTTGGGCGGGACACCGGTGCATGCTCAGACCTGTGAGTAGCGGACGCAATGACCGTAGTAACATCAGCACTTTGTGCACTGTCGCACCGAAAAGTACCCAGTTCCGCCCTAGCATCGAAGCTTGACTCAACTGAACGTCTTGCCCGGGGAGGGAGTGATCGTGACCGCTCCGTTAGATCAAGAGGAGATTTCAGGGGAACGAAAGTGTCGCGAGCTTTCAATATGTCAACATCTAAAGATTCTTTTGACGAAAGGCCATATGTAGAGTAGCTGCGGGCCCTAGTATGCGATGCTACGATGGCGGGGTCGGGATCGGGAGTTAGCGAACGCTGGTTGTTATCGACCTTGTTGTGATTATCTGCTGAATTATAAGCGTTTTCAGGAATATCCTGATGATACGTGAGAGCTTGTTCAAGACCGTGATTGATGTGATATTTTGTGATGACGGTGTCCTGGCGCATGAAGCTTGTCCCAGAAGAATGCGGGATCTCCCAACTCAGCCGTCCGGCGCACACGAGTACATCATACCAGCTCACCTAGGTCATACGCTCAGCAAAATTACGACCTCAAAAGTTGTGGTCACTACCGTTATTTCCAAACTTCCGTAGCTAATGATAGCACCGCTAGTGAGCTGAGGACCAGCCTTGCCCAGGAATGTTGCGGGTGACATGAATGAGCAAAATCGATGCCTGATGGAGCTGACTTACAAAATGCTCCCTGCACTCATAAGTCACAAATGATGGAGCATTTGCATGAGAAGACTTACTTCTAGATAAGCTCGGGCAGTGGCCTCTTTATCTTCACTGATGATATTCAGGACGGGGGCATTGACCTCAAGTAAGACTCGATCGATCTCATCACGTTGTTGTGATGTGAGCGGCAGGAGTGTTGTGGGAAGATCCTGTGGTGTTGATGAACCTGACGTGGCGGAGCGTGTCAATGTAAAGTGATCAAAATTCTGAAGTTATACCGTTCTGATCCTAAATCGGAACTCAAGGGTGTCGACCTCTCTCGGATGAAAGACTAACCTCGATGCGCTATGAAATCAAAGTTGGGTTCAAACATCACGATAAATCTCGGCTACAATTCTGCGAGAATCTGGTCGTCCATGTCATCAGTATATGCATGTACGACGACCATCTGCGAGGGTGCAGGCAAGCCGTAGTGCGTGTCAAAGTCTATTTTTGCCTCGCTTGAGAGAAGTATTTCGAGGAGGAGAGCGTGTGCATCGGAGGAGACGAGGAGGTCTGAAGGTTGACTTGCGAGACTGAATCCAATCTCAGTGAGGAGTACATAAATACAAGCATCCTTAGTACTTACGCACAAGGCTGCGGTATCATCTGCATCGTCTATCGACTCCACTTTTGGATCGACAACGGAGGTAGCAGGTGGATTAAGAAACGGAACTATACAACGATGGAACCCAGCCACTGGCCGACAAATTGCACCACTGATCCAGAGCAGCGGTGGAAGGGTGACATCAATCAAATACTCTCCACAAGGCGACAAATTTGCTAGTGGCAGTCACGTGACGGAATAATCCGCGTGTGGTCAAAGGACGGCAAGTTGCTTATCGAGATCAAGGGCTTATTGTGGGTGATATCGTTGTGTTGGTCTAACGATGGCGCATACATCTTCTCTACCTCATGGCATCCGAGTTACACCATACGAAAATGGCAATCGATTGACGGGAAAGAACTCTTCGGTTTTCGGGGTCATACCAGAAGGATTAATTCCCTTTGTCTGTCTCCTGATGGATGCTATCTTGTCAGCGCATCAGATGACTACTCAGTTCGCATCTGGGACCTCGAATCCAACCAGCAAGTCGGAGACCCACTCTGGCACGACGACTATGTTTGCAGTGTTGCCATTTCCTCCGATGGACAATACTTTGCTAGTGCTATCTTCGGACAGGATGCAAAAATCTATGTATGGAGTCTGGAAGAAGCACTCCGGCGCGCTCGTGGGGTTGGCGTGCGTGTGTACATAACTTGATTCAGTGTCTTTTCTAAATAGCTCTGTGCATCGGTCAGAATGATGCAGATTCAGAGTCCAACACAAAGCTTAAGGCGAGTAATGTTTCTTTTCTTTCGTACCTATCCTGACTTCTTTTCCAGGGACGTGCAACTCGATCTAGAGATGTATGCCCGTTAATTTCGAACAACCTGATCCATCCTTCACTCATATATCTACATTAGATCTCTTTTGCCCCCAGACAGCAAAGTGATAAATCCAAAAGAGGCTTGGCGAGATATGTGAGTCCAGTTGTATTCTTTCTAAACTCTTGCCAGGTCTGACACTAAGACAGGGAAATGACTTCTGGGGTGATGACACAAACCGCACGCCTTTTCACTCATCATCTCCGCCTAGTCTGCACAATTTGTTTGGCTTCCTGCGCTCTAGCACTCGACCTACGAATACAGTTCAACTTCAGCCCCGGCGTTTGAATTTCAGCTTATTTCCTGTAAAACTTACCACACGTCCCGTCGATGTTGCTCATTGCCAATTAGAAGACGTGAGATGCTTGTCGTCACTACCCTTTGTGATACCTACTCAAATAATTTTGCAGAGATATGGGATTGTCCCTGAAACCGACGCAGAAGCAGAAGCAGCTATGCAACGCACGAATAGCAACGATGTTGACAGCTCAACGCAGCAAGGACAAGCTGTAGCGGGGACACAAGGGTCTCAAGGACAAGGTACTCAGGGGCAAAGTTCTCCAGAAGAGACCCTGATAGGATGCTGTGGATTTTATCTTGCTCGTCGTCGGCCCGCATCGAACTAGTCCTTCCACGAGTTTATCATGGAGGTTATTGTGGTTCTTTTGCGAAATTATTCCTCGGCGTTCATGAGTCAACGCGAGTTATTGATAGTAGAGGGTGGATGTAGTGGAGGCTTCTATGGGTGCGCTGAAGGATGCGGATAGTGAGTGAGTCTGGGTTGGTGACATCATCGTGTGTGAATGATGGTCCTGGTTGGCGTGGCTGATGGTTTGAATGGGAGATGTGTGTAAAATGGTATCGCTGTAATTGTTCGAATTCGTAAACACTGCCTTACTTTCAAACATGCCAGTACGTAGACGAGCCAGATACGCCGACAACAGTTCAAGTTAAGCTGCGGTGGGCGCACATTGTCCCCAAGACGACTCACTAGGACATGTTCTGCTGCCGCCACAGGAGAACTATCATATGTGATAGCAAGCTGTCTGGTCCGTCATCGACCCACCTCGAATTAGTCCCTCCATGTGATGAGACTATTGCACGTCCTGTGAGATATTCCTCGAGCATACCAACCTCTTCGTACTATGGTTTAAACGCAGACTTATCAGTCAGGGCATGCAGGGGGCACAAGACGCTAACGCCTAAGATATCGGTTTAGTGTCATCGCTCGGGTAACTAGGTTTCTAGGACAATGCATTGATCCCAGTATCAGATAATATAGACGATCGCGAACGATAATTTCTTCGTCAAGATCGACATACGTTGGAGGAGCAGTGGAAGATGGACGACGACGGAAGCTTGATAGGGTACTCCAGAAAATGGATGTTCTCTCGTACAAAAAGACGGGTCCCCACAATGCACAGTACAATTTGTCCCAAAAACTGTACTTTGGGTCGCCTCCTGTTTGCGATCTCGTTTCAACCCTCCAGTTCTCATTCTCCAGACCACCAGTATGATGACTGCTGAGCTACGTCCCTGAAATATGTATTAGACGGACCCAACAAGTATCGCGGCCAACTTACCTACGCGAGAATCGTGACAGCGACGAGCAAGGTGCATGAACACGAATGATTGAAGGTAAGCCTGGAAACACAATCAAAAGCACAATGCAAAGGTGATTGGAGGCATGAAATTGTTGTCTGCAAACTCTAGATCCGTGAATACATGATCAAGTCCACGGCTGAGGGTTATACCCATCCACGAAAAAGGAAGGGGAAAACCCCTCAGTTCTGAAAAACGAGTGTAGTTATTAGGTGAAAAGAGCGAACGGCAATAAGTACGACGAGACTAGAGCTCGGGGATGATAGTGATATCTAACATATACGACGACTGGACTGAAACCATGTCCCCATGAAAGGTGAGCTCAGTTACTAAAGTACTGTGATGGTGTGAAATCTACCTTAACGATACCCGTACGCCTAGAAATATGCCCCACGAAGGCGGACCACACCATCTTTGAGTCGCTCCGTAATCACAGGACTCGCTGCTGGACGGTATTTGTAATCCTTCGAGTATCTGTGCAAGAGGAGAGTCAGACTCTGCACCATTTGCCAAAGCACAAAAATATGGTGTTTGAACACAGAAGGATATCTCACCTTTCAGCATGAATAATCTTAGGTTGTGATCTCTTGGGCTGCACCTGGAATGCAGCCCAGAAGAGGAACGCAACCACGAGAAGGAGTGCAATGCGCTTCCAGAGCGAAGGTGCGGGGCGGTTAAAACGGGGATCTGCATGGAGTTGCTGGATTTGAGACCGCAGTTGTGGATCAGCTCCTATTTCAGCGGAATCGTCGGTCGAGAGTGCCTGATATTGAGCTGACATGGCGACGCTGGCACAGTACTAGTGACAAGTCGAAAAGTGAAAGGTAGTGTGGTAGGTTGAGCGGTCGGAGATTTAAATTGATTGCTCTACGTGGCGGCCGCAAAGTCCGTGGACTGATGAACTTGTGCAATACAACTTGCAAGCCATCATTATTTAGCATGCTGCGTACACGTGTACTGTGCTCGGTGATATAATAAGGCTCAAAATAAGTAGTATATTAATCAACGATCATCGAGATACTTTATATATAGGTGAGCTACAACCGCAATCTATATCCAAAGCGTACCATAACATACATCGAGCGCTGAACTAGTGAAAAGGAAAACTGGCTAGCTCTTCTTCCACAAAGGAAGCAGCATCCCCAGTGGAAGGACGAACTTGAGGGTCGGCTGACCAACATCTGCGCATGAAATCCAAATGCTGCTGGCTAACGGTCACACTAGATTCGAGCCGATATGGCTCTATACGATTGAGCTGAGCACTGAATATATGTTGAACTTTGTTAAGCCACCAGAAGGGTAGTCTACCCGAGAAGACCTATACGAAGTAAGATTCAGGTGAAACTCGAACAGGGTCCAGGATACGCGACTCACATGGAGCATGATACATCCGAGCGAAAATACATCGCTCCGACTGTTCGGTTTTGGGAGATCGATATCGCTGTCACTGCCATCTGGAGTGTTTTGTGGTTCCGATGAGCCGAGCAATTCGGGCGCTATCCACCGGACAGCGCCACTCGAATGAGAGTTGTAGTACGATCTGTCAGCTTCTGCGAGAGCTACTGAGAGACCGAAATCTGCCAAAAATGCATTGCCGTCGTGGTCGATTACAACATTTGTCTTCCAATTATAGGGTTAGCTTGAAGGACTCTAAAGCATCGAAGAGTACATACACTGGTCAGGTCCCCGTGAATTACTTTCTGTTCGTGAACTAGAGAAGTTGTCAGAGAGAAAACGTGTATCTGGAACGGCAATCCCGTACGATATCTCAACCCATCCACTACCTGTTTCAGCTAAATAAGGGCATCTATTGAGTAAGGACTTATATTTGGCATCATAAATCTCACCAGTTTTAATTTCTGTCCCATAGTGAGGCTCGTACGCTCCAGGTAGCTATCAAGTGCCCCGTTATGCATCCATTCAGAAACAAGAGCAGGTAATTGTCCAAAACCGGAAACCGTTCCGTGAAGAGTGAGAACATGCGCATGCCTCAGTCTGACCCACACGGCTACTTCGCGGCGAAGTCTCTGCGAATAGACATTCAATGTACTTCACATTACGGAATGAATGTTAGCATACCTTCCTCGCTTTTTGAACGGCTTCTTTATTACGTACGTCCGTAATCCTGATAGTTTTGACAGCAACCTGTTCAACAGATATTAGTCGACGAGATTCGCAGCCTGAGGGTAACATCATATGTACCTCAGTAGAGGTTGCTGAATCGATAATCCTTGAACACCTCCAGATGTCGCCCAAGCCGCCAGATGTCGTGGGATATTCTGATTGCTTCCTGATGGATGTAGGCGGAATGGCAGATGGGTCCGTATCGAAGGCCACTCTGTGTCTCATGTCTCAATATCTGCAGTTTATGAGGAAATTCGCGCTTACGGTCGCGCTTCATGTGCACCAGAGGTAATCGGCTGCAGCATAATCACGGCGCCACTGTTATCTCATGAGGAAGTGTCTTGTAACCCAGAGCTATGCGAGATACCCACGATGCAAGATTACCATTCACTATGTTGGATGGTATGGAAAGGTTAACCTGCACTTGAGCTTGCGGTGCAGATAGTTGAGTTGGTCCATTTCTGTGGCCTGCATGTTCAGCGCTATCCACCGTGATATGGTGATTGGACGTACGGCTGCAGAGTGGTAATATCAGATAGTACTGACACTGGTACGACTGGTATCGTCGATGGGCGGCTGTTCAAGTTATAGCATGAGAGAACCATTTCTTCATGATCCTTGGTTGAAAACTCACATTGCAGGATCTGCGAAGGCTGCAGCATTGTCTACAGAATTGTCATTGCCATGATTTTCAACCTGTCAATATGATGGGAGGATCAGTGATTGTATCTAACGACTGAGAAAACCAATGCCTCACAGTTTGAGTCTGTCGCTGGGACTTTCGAAAAAATGACGCGCAGCAACCCATAGTAATGAGAAGTAAATGGAAGTCTGCGTTGAGCTGAACAGAAGGGTCAGCAGGAGCGAGCAGGTTTAAGAACAGCTGTCCGCGTCTAATATGCGCGGCATGGTCGACGGATGGTCTCTAAAATTATGCTAGCGCCCTGCCACAGCCTGCCACATGGCACAAGTTGGCGCAAATGGATGGCCTCCCAAACCTCATCATGATTTAGTCACTGGATGATCCTATGGGGCAGGCTGTGGTGGATCTCATTAATTGAATCAGACCCGGTGAGGGTGAGGTGCATCAAATGGAGTGGCACAGAAAATCTATTTTCACCTTTACGTTTTATAATTAATTATTAATCTTGCTGATATCCCCATCTTAAACGCGCCCAATTCATATTTTGTTTAGTTCCGGACCTCCGTTTTCCAACTCTTGTATGAACCGTTCGAACTTGTCCGGTTCCTTGAAGAAACTGGATGTAATGTTCAAATTGTGAAATGTGATGTTGAAAACTGTTCAGTTGTTCAGCCGGCCGGACCTTAGTACTAGTGTGATTATCATAACTAAATCTGCCGCATCCAAGAGTTAAGGATGGCATCCGAAATTGATTGGGTGCACTAGTGGCGGCCTCTCCTTGACATGCAACTATAGACTTCTGACTCACGCCGAGCTCGCAGGAAAGACGGTGGGATGATGACTCATGATCCATTGATGGAGGTCAAACGAACGCCACTGAACAGGGTCCAGGTTCGAAGGTACTCCTCAGAACCTGCCTGGTCTGCAGCTGTGTTCAGGTCTGACAAAAATTTTCTCGAATCGGACTTGAACCGGATATCGATAACGACAACAACATCAGCTTGTCACCCTGGACACTGCCGCCACTGGGGCAGGTTTGGATCAAGCAACACCACAGAGTGAGGCAAAAACGCTTCATCTTGGCGCGGCCTTGACGAAAGGACCAAAAATAAAAGTCTGATTCGAATTCACGACGCGTTGTTCATATTATTTATATAGCTATAGTGGCAACAAGCAGCGGATATACAGCAGAGACGTCATTATTGGCTGAAGAGTACGTACTACGTAGTCACAGTGGTACCCAGAGGCGGTGCGAGCTGTAGCGGTGATAGGCAGCCGCAGACCCGACCATGATGCATGATGGTAACGAACTGTGCATTATCGTGTTGTGAACTGGCCAGCAACTGCATTTTGAGCTATTGTGTTCCGATTTTCGGTTATAGTGGAGCTGCCACCTGTGATCAGAGTGTCCTTCGATCGAGACTTGCAATCAAGAAATCACTGTGCTTATGACTCACGAGTCTCTCTAAGCGACACGGCTATAGGCGATAGAACGAGTTGAGCATGGTCGTTTGCGATGTGTTGGTGTATTGTTGAACTATGTGGAGGCACTGCCGCGATGTCCTGTGTAAGGTATCTGGGTTTCAATTTCTTTGCATCAATGCAACACGATGAGGAGAGTCGTCAGAAGCGTGTCTAACGATGACGACGACGAGTACAACGGTTCAGGTTTGTGATTCACGACCGTATTTCTTCCGCTTTCCCGCTCCCACACCTCGACTAAATATACTGTGTCTGCTCACTGACCACTACAAGCAGATATGCAAATGTCGGATTCGGGCTCTGACGCGGAAATGGAGGTCGATGAGGTGAATCGGAAACTTCAAGAAGAGAACGATGACAATGAAGGGGAGGATGAGAAACTAGAGCCTGAGGACGAGGATGAAGAACCTGAACCCGAACAAGAGGTGTGTCGATATCATATATTTCTGGCTATTAGCATACTGATACCATGTGTTCAGGATGCTCCAGAGTCTGAGGAGGCTTCTCCTCCTCCATCTCCGCCCAAGCAGCCCCGTCTTAAGATCAAACTCAAGCTACCGAGCGCGCCCAGCACTGAAGATGCTGGATCGCGTGGGCGTTCTGGTGGTGTGTCCTGCGCAGTTCTCCTCGCGCGCGCGGCTGACTGTTGAGCTTATGACGCGTAGATATTGACGTAGAGTCAGAAGATGAAGATGACGAAGAGGCGGTAGGCTCTACGCGCCCGATGACTTCCCGTCAGGCGGTTCTCGCGAGTGTTGTAGGCTCTTCGCATGTATCTCTATGTGTGTTCCTCTGTTGTCTCCTTCTTTACTCTCGTTTTGAGTTCCTAAACCTCGTCATTTCTCTGACGGATTGTTGTATCCGTATCTCCATATGTTGCTATTTTTACACGTTTCATTTTCCTAGCCGCTGAGCGCTAACTTTCATTGACAGCTACTGGTGAATCCTCTCGAAAGAAGAAACAACTCACAGAGAGCGAGCTTGCACTTCGACGCGAAGAAACGGCACGAAAACGTCGTAATCTCACCGAAAAAAAGCTCGAGGACGAGAAGGTTCGTCAGTTATGTTTACTGTGTCTAGGAGGGAATTGAACATTTTTCGTAACTTCACGCACCATCAAATGAACATCCAATATTCTATTTGTCATCCCTACTATATCCATCTCACCCCTACAGGCAGAGACTATCAACCGCCTCCTCAAAAAGCAGTCCAAGTCAAAGGCCAAGCGCAGCGCGCTCTCTACCGCAGAGGCCAGTGCATCCGAAGGTGAGCGTGAGGTCGAGCAAGAGGAAAAGGAGGTTGTCCTACCGACCACTTGGCGGTGGGTGTCCAGCACACGACCTCTGCCACGGGAGGATATTGCTCAGGGCAAGATGCGCCTCACATTAGGCGTGCCTATCTCTGTCCTTTCCAGCACTTTGCCGGCACCACAGCCACCTCTATCAAAAGAGAAACCACAGTGTGACGTCCCTGGATGCACTCAAACACGAAAATACCGCCTAGTACGCGATTGGGTCCGCGGGGCGTGTGGTCTGACGCATCTAAAGGTTCTAGAGGTGGAGGCGGGTACGAAGATGGAGATTGCATGATCAAGAGTTTCACGGCACTTTGAGAGGTCCGTGCATTTTGTCTTGTGACATGTCGCTTCGGGACTCATGATTTTCAAGGTGTAGATCGTCGTCATTTGCAACTTGTTCTCGCAGTTACTTGTTAAGCTTATTCACTGTACTATGAATTCATGGCGCTTTCACTTAGTTTGCATAACCTTTTAGGCGTTGGCATTTCACAACGGTAGTTGTGTCCTAATGGAGATTATCCCCTGGCCTGGAAGTCTTCAGAAGTCCTGTTGATCGGATAGATTATTGCCTTGCTTGATAAGGTTTCTGGTCCCGAAGGCGTGCTGGGAGCAGAATTATTTGTGGGCAATTGTGCCGGCATAACTGGCAGCAAAAGTTTCAAAGTACTAAACGGTTAATGTATGGCAAGTGTCACTAGGAAACACCATCAGAAGATATCAGCGTGTCCACATCCCACTGTCCGTCGTCGTGTGAGGTGGGAACAACGTTTGCGATGATATCCTCGTCAAGATTTCGGCGGTTGACATGCTCCAATTCTACAAAATCATAAAGTTGGCCTTTTGACACTTCATTTTCGTCATACTTGTCGATGTCTTTCGGATCCACGAACCGCTTTGTGATTCCCTCCAGCCGATCTTCAGGTATTTTTTGTAGATTTTGGAAGACTGTTTTGGTTGACATTTGATTGCAGAACTTTCGAGACTTCATTTACTTGACAATGTGCCGCGATTTCTCTACTGGATATCATATTCTTTCTCTTCTCATCCAGTTCTTTCAACCTATCACTCTGGCAGTAGCTCCACACAAGACCATTTCTCGCACAAGAGAACTGCCTCGCGATATGTTCGAGTCGATCCCAATGAATTATCAACCAAAAAGAGCCTAGCTAGCTGCTTGTCATGCATATACTAATGTCTGATGCAAGTGGTGACATATTCGCTACAGCGCTTAAGGACAATACCTTTTGGCGGTACGTTTTAAAATTTACTTCAACTTTTTTTTTCGTTTGGTTGGTGACCCGGTCTGTCCGTGTCACATTCACGCTCTGTTGACGCCTTTTGATAGACGCTGTTCCTAAAGTTCGGTGTCGACCGTTCAGCTATATACCATACGAATCTCGGTCAATCCTCAGTGCTAGTATGTGATACTCTTCTCTTTAGTTACAGCCTTTTCTTATAATTCATATCAGCTTGTTATCACTAGTTGCAGCGCATAATTCGTTCCCCCCCACGGTTCAAGGTTCCTGGCGGGTCTCGGAATTCCGAGTGAACTTGAGACTAGTCCAAAACTTTACTTCATCCACGAATCGAACAGCGATGGACCGTGGAACATCGTCTCGGCCAAGAATTGTCCTCGTGATTTTCTTCTATCAGATGGCAGGGCTTCTAGCCATGTAGCTAGTGCCCATGGCGTCGCATGGTAATACATCCATGACACTGATCGGCACAGCTATTTACATAAATTTAGTCTGGCAAGATGCATATGAAACATGCAGTATCTTGATGTATGAAAACCTTTGATTATGGAAATGTGTATCGCAAGGGTTATGTAACAGCTACCTTCAAATCGATAGGCCAGAATCCATTTTTGTATCGTAATAGGCAGCCTAAGGCAGGACCCTGTTGTTTGGCCAGCTCCATAACTAAACAAAAGCGGTGAATGAACAAAAATGGATTCTGGCCTATCGATTTGAAGGTAGCTGAAATAGAACTAAGCAGGGCTCTACATAGTGGACGACCATCAAATCTGCGACAGCAAGTACTGTGTGATGAGCGGACTCCATGCTGTAGTTTAGCCGACGCGGGGATGAACAAATTAGGAAACATTTACATAAGGTCGTGTATGTATTATTTCATTTACACCAACTTGGTCCACACGAATACGACTTTCAAATTTTGGATTGAGGAGGTATAAATTCATATAACAGCTCATACACATTATGCAGTTCGTCCATCCTAACTCCCCAGAGAGCGTATCATGTCGTCCTCAGGCCCCACCCTTGCTCAGATTGAAGGTAACTTGAAGTCTGGCTGCTTGACTTGCTGTGTCGAGGTACTAACACTCCTTTTTAGTTGTAAATATCGTCCTCACGATCGTGGCTGTCATTGTCACATCCCTCCGCTTGTGTCTTCGTGCGCGGAAGCGTCGTCTGTGGATCGACGATATGTGGGCGGCCCTCAGCATGGTATTCACCTTCATGTTATTAATTGCCGATTGCTTGTATCTGCAATACTACGGTGAGGGTCTCCCCAGTGTGGACGTCGCATACATCTTGCTGAAGAAACCCAGAGAGGTACCCTCAAGACACAAGGATAGCATTATACTATATGTGCGTTATGCCTTCTTCTTATACTTGAGAGACGTTGCAAATACCACATCAGGGTTGCCCAGTCCTTTTACGCAGTCGTATGGTAAGACACCGATGCTCTAGCGGTGGCATAGAAAAGTGGCGGGGCTGACGTGCACTCACAGGACATCGAGGCTATCCATATTGTTCACCGTTGTGCGACTCACAGTCCCGGGAACTTATATTAGGAAGGCTCTTATATCCACTGCCATTACCTTCGGCGTTGTATGGGCTCTACTTTTTTCACAACTGTGGTGGGTTTGTGAAGCCAAGTCCGACTGGAAAAGACAACCACATCCGCAATGCGATATCGGCAGAAGTGTTGCGATAGCGCAGATAATCAGTGAGGATTTATTGTTCATCGAATACATCGGTCTTCTGACGTAGTATTTCAGCCGACGTTCTAGGAGACGCTGTCCTCATCTTCACTCCATTCTCCCTCATTTACAGAGTCGGATTGTCGAGCCCGCAAAAAATACGCGTACTAGCTGTCTTCTCTGCATCGATGATAACCACGATCGTCAGTCTCGTCCATGCATATTACATCTTCTCCAGTGGAGGGACAAAGGTGATCATGGCTGCTATAATTGAGGTGCGGTATCAGCGCATAGACTTCGAGCGCTGTTGATCATGCTTTAGGCTTCCATGTCTCTGATCGTCGCTAACTTGAGCGTCGTCGTCGCTTTCTTCTTCCGGTTACTAAGTGCAGAAGACGATTCGACTCCGGGGTCCATCGTAACTTTCGGATCACTGCCCAAGAAGCGCGTTCGGGACCCTCTCGCTACGACTATTACAGGTGCTGAAAGCGCCCCGATCGTATTGGAGGACCTCTCTCAGTCGCATCCCTGTTCTCTCAAGACAAGAGACGAATATGAGATTACTTTGAGCATCAAGGAGGGAAGACAGACGAAGCCGGATGATTTGTGTTAGAGCACAACGACGTCGATTCGTTC
>JABBWF010000301.1:0-40623 GCA_016647645.1 Suillus variegatus
GTCTCAATGTGTTTTTTTTCTTGTTCTGCTGTTGTACCGCTCTCGTCTGCACTGCTCTCGATGTTTTTCAGTTCTGGTACCTGACTCTTTTAATACATCCTAGTACTTCTGTATGTAGTTCAACATCTTGTCGACTTTTGACTTGCTGTTACCATCCATCCAATATATTGAGTGTGTTGCTCAAATCAATGTGTGAAATTTTCACAACTTCTACAAGCACAGGTGTCGAGTGGAACACTCGTTGAATAAAAAACAGAAAACATAAGTGAATATGTGACACTGGCAGTCCTCTAAAACATCGCAAATGTTCCCCCCAAGATCTCCTCAATATTCCTCTCAAACCTCCTCAACGACCCTCTCAAACATCCCTGACAACCCTCTCAACCCTCTCCGATGATCCTCTCAAACCTCTCCAACAATGCTCTCAAACCTCCCCAACGATCCTCCCAAGCCTCACAGACACTCCTCTGAGACCTCTGGTATTTGTTAGTTTATAAAGGAGAGGCTCACGCACCTTGGGAGGAAACTTCAGTAGAATCTGGAGGCAGTGGGTGGAGAAGCTTTGAGTAGGGATGTCTTACAAACTGGTTATTGCTCACCAAGGAACCCACTCTGAAAGACTGTGAGAATGTCAAAAAAGTGCTGCCAAGGGTGGTGCTCCAAATTGAAGTATGTACTGGCATCACACCTTTTAAAAATCTTACAAAGACAACCTGATGAAATCATACAGCTTGTTTACAGCAAGTCTACATCCACAGTGAGTATCCCATCTTTTTTTCAATTATCTTTTGTCAAGCAAGCCCATATAGAACCTGCTTTGTATAATCGGTTAGCATGCAAGGGCTCTAACACCATATGATTCCTCAAATCTTGATCCTCAGTCGGAGTTCTGGAATCTGAGGTGTTGGTGCAGTCTCGGGTGTCGTTATAGTAGCTGGTTCATGCAAAATATAGACGGTGTTCCAATCCACATTCCCACTCAGGCTACCCTACGAAGAGTCAACAGGAGGGCATCAACTGCATGATGGATTCAGTGTGCAATGTTCATTTTCTGAGTGACCTTTGATGAGCTGTTATGCTCCTCGGGCTTGTGCAAGAGAGGCGAATAGAGATGAGCAGGCCATATAGTGATTTTGATATATCAAAATACTATGATCTATAGGATTGGTCTAATACATCATATCCAACAGCCCATAGTCCACCTATGATGCATAGTAAGTGATATATCAGTGGTGGATCCTCTTATCCTCTGGTCTCGGCACTTGCCTGGCCTTCTCAGTCCGGGTACCTTGGTTCTATTGCTGACATATCAGGTCCCGGGCCTGGCTGCAAATTCAGATGGACGATCTGATTAGGTCCGATCGGCCACAAATCTAGTACTGAGCACATGGCACTTTTTCCTCAACTGACACAGCCACTCGAGGAAAAAGTGCCATGTGGCTCGCATCATGTGACAAGTGCTTTGAATTTTTACAAGTCCAGTGCAAGCAACCAGTAGTCAAGTAGTAAGACTTGTGTATTTAAACGAGTAAAAACAACATGTTAACAAAAATCAGCTCAGAATTTCACCAAGTGCACGTGCTTGAGGCAGCCATGAACATTTAAACAGTCATAAAATTCAAGACACAACAAATTCAATTAATGATGGCAAAACTACGTGGCAAACAAGATGTGTGGTATGTACATTAATAAATACAACAATCATTACCTACTTGCAGACTTGCATGAACTGCCAATATTATTAGCCTCTTCAGCTCGTTTAGACTGGAAACGCTGCCATTTTCCATGATCAACATTTTCCTCTTCATCCCCATCTATGGCTGAATTGGAGAGGTTGTGTTAAGACCATGCACAAAGGGTAGGACTGATTCTGAGGGGCTTGGCTTCAGCTCGTGCGCTGCACCCCTTACCCGAGTATGTGCCCTTAATTTCAGATTGATGTCTGGAGAAGATCCGAAGACGTCCGAAGGACGTCCGAAGGCGCGGGAAACTTTGGAAGGACTTTCCGGACGAGTGCAAGTAACTTCCGGATGAGTGCGGGAAAGTTCCGGAGGAACTTCCGGAAATTACAATGAGGTTGCGTCCTGATACGGATATGTGTAATGGCTACTCAGGACTTGTCCTGAGTAGAAGAAAACAGAGGTATGGCTGCAAGGACAATGTCCGAAGCAGAATAGGTCCGGAGGACCGCGGGAAAGATCCGGACAAACTTCCGGAAACTTGGAGGAAGGTAGGATCGTAGGATCGGATGATCGGATGAGTTTCGGATCGGATGAATAGAGGAGCGGAGGAGCGGAGCTCCGGCCTAGGGAATTCCTCCCTAGGCCTAAGTGGATATTCACAAGGAAGTAACTAGTATGAGGACTTAGTGTGAAGACTAGTGCGAGGACTAATATGATATTCAGACTGAGGAACTACAGGACATATACAAGAGTTTATATACTAAGGAAATAATGGAAAGATCAGTAAGCAAGAGTCCGAGGCTATGTATGAAGCATAAGCAAAGTTATCAAGCGCGAGTCGGAAATGAAGCATAGGTTAACGGATCAGTAAGCATACCGGTAGTAAGTATAACCGAGATACCGAGGACAAGGAATACCGAATAGAGGAATAGGCTGTGTTAACGTTATATGCACAGGAGATGAACTAAGAAGCTTATCGTATATCGGATCGGATTGGACCAGACCGGATCGGATGTCCGGACGAGAAGCGTGGACATACAGGATATGACATTAGGGCGATAGGACAAAGGATGAATGATGCAGGCTAGCTGCGGAGGTATGGAGGTCTGATGTACGGAGGTAAAGGGATCCGGATGGGTACTGGAGACATGGATAGGGCGTCCGAAGGTCCGGATGAGGCGTGGGAATATTGTCGGATGTAGGTCCGGAATACGGGATATGACAGGTTGCTGCCTTGCGTGCATTTCACAGCTCGTTTATGCTGAGGGAGAGCGGTTGGCTGAGGAGGAGTGGTTGGCTGAGGAGGAGCAGTTGGCTGAGGAGGAGTGGTTGGCTGAGGAGGAGCAGTTGGTTGAGAGGGAGTGGTTGGCTGACAGGGAGCAATTGGCTGAGGGGGAGCGGTTGTAGTCATGGAATACTGTGGCACAGTCTCAGCGAGAGGCAATGAGTCACAAGTGGTGTTTGGGCCATTCAGTCCAAGCCTGATAGGCATGAAATTGTAAGTGTTCGAGGGCGATGTAAGGAATTGGTGTAGACGTGGTGATGTGATGGTTGGCCCAGATTGTGGGGACAGTGACTTAGGAGATGGTAAGTTCATGTCAGGGCGATCAAGGAGTTCCTGTAGAGACAAGATCTGAATATCACCAGATGTTGGCTGCTCGTTACTTGTAGCAGCTGGCTGTAATTGTGGAGGCATGGGGAGGATAGGGAGATGAGGGTTAAAGTCATTGCTGTCGTGCAAAGGAGGAAGTTGGAGGTCAGGAAGCGCCTCATCTGAAAAATGTTGCAGCTGAAGATTAGAGAAAAAGTCTATGGTGTTGAGCGTGCTGTCAATATCATGAGAAGCAAGACCATCTGTGGGTGGAACAAGGAGATTGGGTAGTAGAGAAGGAGATATGGCAGCATTGGTGTTTGTGAGGGGAATGATGAGATCGGACAGCAGAGAAGGAGATACAGCAGCATTGGGAATTGAGCTTGAGCCTGCAGCTGGCGTCAAACTCGAAGTTGCATCTTCTGGGAGTGTTCTGCTAGTCAAAGCAGCAGCCTCTGCTGTGATAAAATTTACATAAACAAATAGTTGGATACTTTCAAGATATCAACTTATGGAATGCTCGCTGAACAAAATCTGAATATGGTAGCATGACATTTGTTCTAAACTGCAGGTACACCTGGCTGAATCTATTTCCCAACTTTGTCGTGCCAACATGAAAGCTGCTGATATCCAGTGTTCCACCAGCTGAAGGATCAGGACCACCCATCAAAACTGAGAATGTCCAACCTGTCATCAGGTGCAGCTCCTCAAAGAACTGGGTAAGAATTGCTCCGATTTTGGATATGTAACTTTAATGAAATGAGCGTGGTGATTCATCGTCAAGCAAACAATACAAACGACTCACACTGCATTATCCAGGGATGGGATCCCCTGCTGGACGTCCTGTATTTCAACACGCTTCTTCACCTTCATTGCCTCTACTGCTTCCCGAACTTCCATCTTGATATCCTCAGACTCCTCTGCAAATGCTAGCTTCGTCTGCTCTCGAATGATGGATAGGTTTGTCTTTTTAGCTGGCTTTGCATCAGGGTCGTGCTTGAGGACATCTTGCTGACATTTGACAGTATCCTTGACCTTGTCACTGTAGTGCATGCGTGCATACATCTTCCAGTCTTTCAACACGCAGGATGGCTTATCTTTTGAGGATTTTGTGATCCAACCAATCATGTTATTGATTGTAGCATTGTGAGTAGCATTGGCTCTTCGCCCTGCCTTCAAGCCACTAAAGTAATTACACAGTTTTTCTGTGAGGCGCTAATGAGCCACTGGATCAGTCAATGTACATGCTGGAGGTGAGTGCTATGCATACCTGTCGTCGTAATTTCCATGCTTCAGCCTCCTCATTTTTTTGTTCCGCAGTTAATGCTATGTCTAGTGGGATCTGCGGGAAGATAGCAGCTCGCTCTGGGAACTTGGCAGCCCAATCTTCGAAGAACGGATTCCAGAAAGGTTCGTAGTCTCGGCTTGCCTTGCACTCCAGGAATTTGTCCTGGTACGTGTCGATGAATGCTAATTGTTCGGTAGAGTATTTGGTTGGAGGAGCCATATCGTTTTCTTGGGTTGACGATGTGACTAATTTTTGATGATATAGAACAAATGTAATTGAACTAAAGATCCGCGCGACACTACAGGTGACTGACTAAAATTTGTGATGACAGGCAAGGACGCAAGTCCATACCCATGGACCAAGTTACCATATTTTGCCAGAAAAGGACGCTGCAGGAGATGCAATTTGTATATGCAGATGGTCAGACTAATACATCTGCTCTAGAGTTTACAGCTCTAAATAGTTGGTAGTTTGGGATATACTACACAGTATACAATGCCCACCATCAATTCCACAGCATGGCCAACGACCATACATATTACGAGCGTGTTATGGATAAAGCCACCCCCAGAAAATCCACTGTTTTAATGTCTGTTGTTTGAGAATGTCAGACTATTGCCAGTAGTAAATATTAATATGACTTACTTGATATCGTTGTTTTTCAGCTGAAATTAGCTCGCACTCTTGGTCTTTGGTGAGTGGTTGCTCTTCTAGATCAGGCCATAATACATCACATTCGGGCCATTCTTTCAGCCAGTCATCATGGAGCCGTGCATAGAATGCCTTCTCCTTGGTGATCAGCAGCCATCTGTATTCACTCAAGTGCGGCATCAACCATGCATGTTGTTCTCATGTGGGCTGCCACCTTGGCATCTAGGAACATGTGTCATGTCAAAAGATATGACACTAACGAGTGATATAAACTTACAATGGTTTTAATCAATAGCGGTGAGCGGCTGCAATTTCGAGTTTCAGTGGTGTAAAATCAAGTTGAAGTTTCAGATGTTGGGTGGATTTTACAAATATACGACCTGCATAGACCAAGGTGTGTAAGACAGTCAGACCAGGTCAGTCCTTTACCAGGAAAGGCACCATCTGCAACTCATTACATTTTTCGTGTAGGTAACACACTGTCTAATAGCAAATACTGTTGCTATACTGATGATAGATCTCCTCCTTTTCGTAGGCTTCATCCAAGGCTTCTGGGCCTATCCTCACATATGCAATGATATCTTGTAAGGCAATCCTGACCTCTCGGACACACATCAGTACACCATTCTCAAGTTCACTCGCCTCTTCTTCTAGGTCCTCTACTGTATTGAACGCTGCTCAAATGCGTTGGAATACCTCCCAGACTTCTGAGTCCTCACACTCAATGAGTGTGCGACACAGGCCTTCGACAAACTCATACAAGGACTTGCCAATGATCATGAATAGCTTCTGGTCTATGTTTATTGACTTGTCGTGTCTATATGTGACGTTAAGTGTTGGTACAAGCCTACAAAATTTATAATGCAGCTTACAGTTGACGACACTTTTCTTGATCACTAGCTTGTGCTTTTTTGCGGTTCCTAATACATTCATTAAGTAGAATTGTAGCTAGCTATAATGACAACGCACCTTTCAATATAAGCTTTTCGATAGTGCCGAGCAGCTTGCGCCTTCTCTTCAGGAGAGTTATACAAACGAGGCCGTCCCATGAGTGGTTCAATATGCAAGGGAGATTTACACACGGGTTAGTATGAGTGATTCTTGCACCTGGCAAGACTTGAGCTCCATCACTAATGCAAGGGAGATTTACACACTTCAGGATTTGCAAGATTCACTGCCAAGTTTCAGAACATGATCTGGATGCCATTCAAAATCAATGTTCTATTGGGCTATGTACCTACTAGTACTACCGTTGGTGTTGTTCTCTTTGCGTTCTAACTCTCTAGAGTCTAGAGGATGGGCACTTGAATATATTTTGAACAGCCAGAGGTCACTGAGACTATGTGTCAACATGATGGCCCCATGGCCCGATGAGTTGGAGCTATTTTTATCTGATTCATTGACACGTTGGAGAATCCTGTTGTTTCAGTCCTGCCTATTACCTTTCCTGTACGCATCCCACACTTATTCTTGCCAGTGTAAGCAGTCATCACTGCAACCACTGCTGCCGTCGCTATTGGTAGTGTCCATGGATCCACACATCCAACCACCAGAGTCATGGATTATACCTTGCAATCCAACAGTTAGCACAATCAATTCATCTATCTCTGCATCCTAGTCATGTCACGCCCTTCAAAGGTGGTTAAACTCAGTATTGAGCGCTTCAGCCATCGGATTGCTACACCTGCAATCCCACTTCAATGTTTGCGTGAATATAGTCTTTCTTCAAATGGTCGCACCAGTCTGCACACAGAGTATATTCCCCTCAGTCAATCCACCCCCAATGAGACCCATCCTCTGTCAGCAGTACTGCTCCAGAAAACTTTGCAGATGATTACTGGAATGAGCTACCTCCTGATGCTGTTGGAGAGAATGAGTCAGAAGAATTGCCACACAAGAAACGCAAATGCACAGCAGCTGTATGTTTCCATACCACTCAACTACATTTTGGAAGGTTAAATGTTGAATTAATAGGATACACCTTTACTTACATGGATCCCTGAGCGCCAGGCTTTTCTTGATGAGATGCTTCGTCTTGAGGGGCGAGGATTTGAGGGCCAATGAAGTCATTGTCAATGTGGAAGTGTTGACTTGTCTTTTCGGTGCAAGGAATGCTTTGGGATGGTGATGTATTGCAAAGAGTGTGTCATTGAACATCATCACTGCCTGCCATTACACATTGTAGAGGTAAGTGTTTTGAGTCATAGTAAACCACAACTGTATGATTGACAAGTCTATAGAAGTGGAATGGCTTATTTTTTGAACGTATATCACTCAAAAAACTTGGCTTGCATGTTCAATTGGGCCACAACCCATGTGATCACTGTCTTAATCCATGACCTTCTTCCGGCAATGACTTTGTGGTGATTGATGTCAATGGTATTCATGAAATTGGACTAGATTTTTGTGAGTGTGAGACAGCACAAATTCACTACAAACAACTTCTTCGTGCCCGATGGTATCCAGCCACCACCACCGATCCACAAACAGCCGCTACTTTTAGCGTCCTAAGGCTTTATCATTTTCTCTCATTCGAGTCAAAGGTCTCTGCATACGAGTTTTACCACAGTTTGGCAAGGTGTAGCAACAATACTGGTTTAATGGCAATTAGGGTGCATAAAATCTCTGTTTATCTCTGATTTTTCTTAAAATGTCTTTTTCAGGATCGTTATGCACCATTCATGTGTATGGTCCATGAATGGAGGCACCTGTGACAGCTTCAGCAGGCAGGTAGAGGACACGATCCCAGCGGTGTCATTGCCACACAAGCAGGCAAGCTTGCTGTAATATGTCCAGCATGCTCTCAGCCTGGGAGGAACTTACCTGAAGGCTGGGAGAGTGCTGAACCGAACTTGAAGTGAGCAGCGCAAATAATGCAATGAAATATAAGTGAGAGGCTAACTGTTTACTCCAGGTGGCATTATGCACTTTTCATCGCCATAGACACAAACTTCTGCCTCAAAAGGAAAGCTGTCTCGAGTGACTGAGTAGATCCCGGCTTGAACACTGGCTGGGCTTATTTTGTTGACGAAAGGGAGTATAAGTCATACTTAAATGATCGGGTGACTGAGTGGCAGGAGGTGAGCTGCTACATTAGCAGAATACAAAATAGTTTACTGATCTCATGCAGTGCAGCACTTGTGTCAGCCATAATGCCATCAATATGGCTGACACAAAATCTTCATGTGGTCTAGCTGCCACTGGGGTAGGTACCGTGGACTGTGCTCGACATGACATGAAATGTCCGAATGGTGTTGGTGACCTCCAGAAGGGGGAAAAGTATGTCATTGGTTGACTTATTCTTGCATCAAACTGATCCGATCCTTAAGGTATCTTAACATGGACTATCTTGTATTATCTACCTTGGCGGCTTCATCAGTACCAGTTCTCAATGTCTCTTACGATATTGCATGCCAGTGGTCAAAGAAGTTTTGGGCCCAAATGGAGACAATGCCAACTCACCTCCGCCTTCCTCATGAAACTCTTGATATTCGTTATTTTGTCCCAAAGTTCCATATTGGCACACACATCGAAGAGTGTCAAATCGCATTTTCTTGGAACTTCGGCAAATTTGTTGGGCATACGGATGGCGAAGCACCCAAACGTGGCTGGGCAAACATAAACTGAGTTGCTTCGAGTACAAAGGAGATGGGCCCTGGTACTTGACACGATACATTGGATGATTACTTTGGCGATTGGAACTGGAAAAAGATTGCTGCACTTGGTACATTTGTTTCTTTTTATCTCTTACTAGTACAAATCTTTAAAATTTTGTCCAACTAGGATGGACTCTCAAACGTAAAATGGTGGATGCTCTGAAGTGGAAGACTGAGCATCATCATGCTTTGGATGAGCTGGAGTCAAAAATTCATTCGGTATTGATTGCAGCATGGAGGGGTGAAGTTGAGGCCTGGGAGGAAGATAGCACAAATCTCAATCCTTTTCAAAGTCATGTTGTGCATAAATAATTCATTCACTAACATGTAAATCACAATTTTAACTTTTTGCAGCCATCACATTGGCAGCTGTGCATTCACAACTAGCTGACTCAGAGGCATCTGAGTTGCAGGCAGGAATCAACTGCTCACTGCATTGTGACATATCACCGAGCGTTCTGATCAGTACAGGAATAGATCTGGAAGAGCAGCAGTATGTGATACCAACACGACAGTTGATTTGTGAATCTCACATTTACACAGGGAATGCCTTCGTCGTGACATCGCCAAGCTTTCCCTACACCCCACTGACAAGCGGAAAGAGACACTAACGCACTACACCAACGCATTGCAATGCAAGATTGACACTTGGGCTTGCATCCAAGAGCTATACATTCCCACAGTACCTGCCCTACCAACATCTCTAAAGCCACAGGATTTTCCTCTGTACCTGCTGTCTGCCCTCAACAATATTGAATGTGATCAACAGCTCTGTGAGAATGAGTGGGAGCTTCGCTATGCTCAGGCCCTAGACGCCCTAAACAAAGTCAGGTCCCATCTACATCTGCGCTCTCACATGTACAAGTTCAAGGAGAAGAACATACGAGGCCAGGCTGCTTCCACACGTGCACAGGCCCTTATTGCAGGTGTTGAGGCTCGGAAAGATGCTAGTGTTAACAAGTATCAACGTGCCCATGCTGCACTTGTTGCACTCAGCTGCAAACTTGAGAAGGTCGGCTGGGAAGCAATAATTTGCCCACTCGAAACTGGTGATATTCGGCCTATGGGTGACTTTTCTCGTGGTCATTCGCAAGGAACAGGTATGATATCATGGATATGGGTAGCTCACCGAGCCGACAATAGTTGCACTGAGGATGACAGGGTTCAAGATTGTGAGTCGTGCATTGCATTGAGTTGAACAGGGACTCACACAACTTCTGTGTTGCAGGTGTCCGTATTGAGTGGTGCAAGGCAAGAGCATGTGCAGCTCATTGGTCAGAGGAAGTCGACTTGTTGCTTGAAGAGATGCAGAGAGTACTTGCATACCTAGAATGGGAGATAGGTGCATGGCGAAGCCATGCGACCATGCGCCAGCTCAACAAGGTACCCGAACAAGAAGGACTTGAGGCCTATGCATTCCATCAAGTGGGTTTACATGCTGATATGAGAAGGTCTTTCCAAGGTATATGGCACGATGTGCCGGTGCTCATGGAATCGACTATTGATGTTGTGGATGAAATTTCTGTTAGCACAGAAGAGACAGACAGAGCCCCTTCCCTCCATGCTCCACCTAGTGTACACAACTGTCAGAGGTCACCTGTACCCTGTAAAATAATATTTTGTTTATACAGACGTGCTAAGATTCCATCCCAATCTTGCGAGTGATGTTTATAGATTCACCGATTCACAAATGACACTTATGATACCCAGATCTCATATAAACAGAGATCTCAGGAACAGCTTTATTCTTGGGTAATGAAGGAAGCTCGAGCCCGTGCCAACAATTAGTGCTGCCGCAGTCCGGTCCCGAACCCATCAGGACTGGACCAGTGGTTCGGTCACAGGTTTGGTCTCTCTCCTGGACCGAACCCCCTAACAGGTTCGGGGTTCGGTGTCGCCACTGAAAAATGCGGACCGGTCTGAACCTGCACCATGCGCACAATTCCAGCCGTGTGTTTTTCGTGAGGCTTCCTGTCAGTTTAAGTAGTGCGCTCACCATTTTCTGTTCCTTCTCTTCTACTAACAGTAGCATTCCCCACATTGCGCTAGCAACAAGGGCGCCTTTTTCAGCTATGCAACGACTTGAAGCACCGGTACTATGTTCACCGTCTCTCATGTCTGAACCTGAACTGAACCCTTGCGAACATGTTCGAAGGCATCCGGTCCAGGGTTCAGTCATCTTGCCTGAACCTGACCACTGGTCGAGTTCTGGGTTTGCAGATATAGGGTGATGAACCTAACTGAACCAGACTTCGGCAGCACTACCAACAATGGCCCACAGTCTATAGTGAAGTGATATATAACAGGGTATTATAAGCTAGTGGAAGTAATGTATTCAAGGTTTCCTATAATTAAAGACTGTAATACATCACAGTCACTGGTACTGGTGAGATGAGATGCCAGGCTTTCCGATGGTCGCACTGTTATCAGTATGTACCAAACAGATGAAGTGATACTTGGTTGCATTAATGAACTGATGCACGTGTAGCAAAATCATTTCGAGAATAGCATCGGAAACAAGGCGACAAGATCACGAACAGTTCTTGATGTTATTCGATCTTTTGCGGAGTTCAAGTGTTTCGCTTGTTCAGATGTTTTATGACCAACATCTACTATGATCCCCTGGATTGATTTATCTTTCCTCATCCAAAAATATCCACTTCGACCAATCAAAGCAGGAACGGTCATCATCTCCCGATCTCGTTTCGCCGATCTACTTGCCGGATGGTGATATAACTAGTATGAATGCCATCATCTTACATCCACCAAGTTCGCCTCTCACCCACACCCATTCTCTACCAATATGACCATAGTCTCCAATGATCCCACTTGGTGGCCGATCATCGATGCATATCGTTTGACCAGCTATTTTGTAGGTTCGTGGAGAGCAGTCGGATGTTGAAGCTGACTCAGTCTAACCTTGGCTATGGTTTCGCAGTCGCCGCCATTGTTGCAGTGATGTATGATTGGTGTGAGCATGATAACATTAGAAGACTGCTGATGTCTTACGAATATTTTCAGCACTTACATTCGGACAAGAGGTATGTCGATGCTATTACCGGAGCAGCCATCTCGCTGAGAATGGTTTTATAGGTGGAATTGATCTGGGTGAGTAGAGTTTGGTGTAAAAGGAACACACATGAAAATAAACTTGATTCCAGAGACAACGATGGTCCCTAATGACAGTTATGTATCTCGGTGTATGTAGCTTGTTGGTCGCAGTCGTCATGTTGTGCTGACTTGAAAGTATCCTAGGTGCGTTACCTTGGAATCTTATACACTGTGTATGTCCGGAAGGCTACACACTCGATGTTGTGCTAATTGTCCATCTCTCATAACCAGCCTGTACATGCTGGGTATGTCTCTTTAGTACATTCGCTGTCTGTGCTTCTTCTGACCAACAGCATACAGTGAGTGTTCCAACTATCTCATTGACAGATACGGTGAGTCTTCTGCACAGATGCTTGCTATTCCCCTCTAATTCACTGTGGCGCCCTGTAGCAGTGGGTGGTTCTTTGCTCACTTCTTGGTTCACTAATGACTGCCACGCTATACGGCCACAGATGTGAGTCTGTTTGGAGTGTGCTACCCGAGGCCGATCACTGACTGGATTCGTCAGGCTGGATTATGTACACCGTATTTAATGGGACTGGTGCTGTGGTATTTGCGATGCTGTGGGGTGAGCTTTGCACTTGCGATACCTCAGTGATATTGACTTGACTGAAACATGGTGCAAGTCATCATCATCGCTCGGTTGCATGCGATGTATCAAGGATCCAGAAAGATCCTGATATTTCTCATAGTCACCTTCCTGGCTATCAACACTTTCAACGGAGTGTCCATCATAATGACAACGATGTATACTTCAGGGGGTGGGTTTAATTGCGAATGCAAATAAATGTGCATTGGGCTCATTGATGGTTACCAGGGGAACTCATTCTCTCTGGCACTCATCAGTGCCGGATTAACAATTCGGAAGATATCCCATTTCTTATATCTATGACTTGGATGCTCAGCACTGTATGGGAAGTCCTCACGCTATGTCTCGCAGTCTGGATTGCGATAAAACACTTACGTGAACTGCGACAACATTCGGCAGGAGGGATTATCCAGGACTGTTTCACGGTGTTGATGAAAACTCATGTCGTTTACTTTGCGAGGTAAGCTCATATTGTGATTATTGTTCCTTTTTTCCACTGACGTGTCGGACGTGGTAGCTTTGTTTCTGTTTCTTGTCTCCATCTCATTTCTTATTTCTATCAAACATCTTTCGCGGTATGTCAATCTTTCACTTTTTGTCTATGCACGCTACCACAATTGATCGTTTCTATAGGGCTTTTCCTTGGATGCTCAGATTATGTCTGGGGTTGGTCAGATTTTGGAGGTCGTGCAGATATCTGTGGTGGGACCGCGCCTGATCCTTGGTGTTCGAGAATACTACGCCAAGCTCGTTGCCAATTCTGATGCAGCAACTGGTATGACCTCAATCGCTTTCCAGGAGCGCGTGCATATATCGACTGGCAGTGGTGTGTGATACTCAGTGGAGTTAACGGTTGTCTGGTGCCCTCCAAAGAGAGGGAAATTTGCTTTTATTTAATATCACTTTCTTGAAGTATTGATCGAAGTTATCTGGTGTTCCGAATTAGATTTCAAAGAGACATACAAAGTTTTCGTTATATTATTTAGTCAAGTGATTTGCTATACGTGTTGATAATATTTAAATCAATGAATATCTCTACTGGGACCAGCTGCCCACGCAAACTTGCATCAACCACTGGTCCTTCTTCTCTCTGTCCAATAACAATCTATCATATGATTGCTCAGGCCACGCGCGAGAGGAAAGTTGAGGGACAGCGCACTGCTTCAGTTCCTTAGCAATTCATACTCGATTCGTCTTCTCACCTCATGCAATCTCCCTCCTACTATGAACTGCTACCTTGTTGTTTTTTCAGCTGACTCACGCCAACTAACCTACAGATGATGCATTCCAGATGATTACAAGGTGCGCGAAGCACGCTCATGCAGGCGTAGCTTAACGGATGCGAGGTATACTTAATAAGTTTTGGGGAGGCTGAAGTTGGTTAATGCTTGCAGAGGAGCTTTGCCTTTCACTTTTGTTCGCCAGTGGACATACGGATACAAATATAAACGTGTTTGGGATTGTTGCTGAAGCACTACTGTGGGATACATGTCCCCTATTAAGTATTGTGATATGAAGGCTGTGATCCTTCAGCTGAGACCCAGCGCCTCTGTAGAGTTAGGGGAATTTGAAGGAATTCAGGGTGCTGACCAGACACAAAAAATAAAACAGCTTGTTCATGTGGTTCGAAACAGCGACAAGTGACGCACCCAGGAACAGACACGTGAGCACCAGCATCAGCAATATAGTGCGGGATTCGAGCATCTGCTGCTTGAGGTCAGGCTGCGGAAGTGATAGCGAGGTCGAGGCGAATCTCTCGATGTAGCTGGTATGTGGCCAAGATGTTGTCGACGTTAGATTGATTTCGAACTTTGAGCATACGTGCAAGAAGTAGTGATACTAAGGGCATTACTTTAAGGGAATGTTCAAAGACATTTGGGGTGCGCCGTATTTTGTTATGTGAATAGATGTGGACGAGAATTCAGGCACGCACAAGTGATAAAACGTTTTAAACAAAGTAACAGAGTGACTCTGAGCAGAACAGTTGGGTGTGACTGGCACGAACAACCCACAGGTTGGTGGGCGCTAGAGGAAGTAATAGAAGTGGTTGCGGAGGACTGAGTTGGTGGTGTTGGTGAGGGTCAAGGCTGAAAATTACAAGTCGAGGATGCGTGGAAGCTCACATTGTATCCACGCGTGTATGAATAACCAGAGTTGCGGCCTGCACCGATGCGTGAGCTATCTATAACCAAGCTGTACATCAAACAACGCAAATTAAAAGTCCTGCTCACCATCTTCTGGCAGGTCATCGCACTATGTCTCGCAGTCTGGATTGATGAAGCATTTTCGTGAACTGCGACAACATTCGGCAGGAGGAATTACAAGGGACTGTTTCGTGGTGTTGATGGAAACTTGCGTGGTTTACTTTGCGAGGTATTTGGAAAGTGCGTGCGGGAGTGCTCCAGGTCATGGTGGTACTCTAAGAGATTTGAGGGCATCGAAGAAGGGAGTGTTCCAGCATTGTGAATTAAGTGATGAGAAGATTGTATGCATGGGAGGCAAACACATACCATTTATACGATTTCAGGCACGCAGAATTCGAAGTGATAAAATATCTCAAACAAAGTAACAGAGACAATCTGAGCACGTCGATCAGAACTTGGTGGCAAGGCTGCAATTTCAAACTCCGTGCTTCGCCTGTCAAGCTTTCGATCGATCACTGGACTGGAGTCTAGTAATCACTCCGCGACTGATCTGATCTGGAGGACTTGGTTGTGCCATTTCTCTTGTTTCGTTTCCCAAGTACAAAACACTAACAGTGATATAAAGGAGGACTCCCAATCGTACCCGTTCATGGGATTATATTGTAGGCAAGCACTTTCTTGGGCTATACCGCTCCTTCCACCCATTCAAAACGTCCACTGCGGGATGCATGACGAAGTTAGCGTGGTACGTTAAGTTGTCATCAGTCGCCCTAGGCCCTTACCATATTCTCGCATTTGCTACGCTCCCAGACTCAAGTCCTCAGAGGAAGGAGGCGAGAGGCAGAGACGCTGCTGATATTCATTTCAATTATATGGGCATCAATTTGCTATCAACTACACAATGAGCGTCAGAACAAAAGTCGAGCTTCCTGCGGTGCGTCAGACTTTGTTTTCTCCCAGTGCTCCACTGCATTGACATCAATTTATTATCCTGTGCGCTCCCAGAAACGAGATGTCGACTATCTACCTCCCCACCAAACTGCATCACCCCTCTGCACAACCTGCCAGTGTGCATTCTGAGATCCGCTCGCCACGCATTCTCGGTGTTCTCGGATTTTGATTGTTCAACAGTCGGAGTTCTGAGGTGTCAGTGTAATCTTGGGCATCGTTATGGTAGCTGGTTCATGTGAAATAGGGACAGCATTCCAATCCACAATCCCACCCAGGCTACCCTGCGAAAGCGTGAGTTGTGACGAAGGGGCATCAACTGCATGATGGATTCAGTGTGGCACGTTTTGGATTGTTTTTCATCGGAATAAGGGATGTGCAATGGCAGCTATGTGACATGGTGAGCCGCCTTCAACCATTGTGCATCCGAGCATCATTTTCTCTCATTTCGTCTCTCAACGCCCTCTTAGGGATGATATTGTATCTTCATCTCACATCAATCGCCGAATCTCAACCAGGACGTCTCTGGTAAAACCTAATGCCTCTTACCACCGCACCAACTCCACGATACAAAAACAATATTCTGGGCTCACAATTTCGGCATCCAGATGATACGAGGGTGCGCATGAAGTGACAGATGGCCTAAGGACGAGATGAGACATTGAGATATGTGCTCGCAGGGAGGTTTCGATAGCCCAGGTAGGACACGAGCTCGTTTGCTTCGTGTCGATCTCACTATTTTGGACATGCTGGACGAATGTTCTGAGAATCCACCGGCCACATGATGCAATAACGAAGCACTCGAATCTCGATCAACGTCTTCCGTTTTCTGTGGCAGTTTCCACTTAGACCCATTTACTTACTGATGACATCCTATGCTACTTAGTCTCTGCGCTTAGGCTGTGATTTGCACTAGCGGGCTGGGCTTGCCTAGGTGAGGTCCTGCACACGAACGTGGGTCTCATCGGAAAAGATACCCGACATGCCGAACCTGGCCATGCGTGCTTCTTGGTTTTCTGGCCGACTACATAGCAAGTGGTGACGAATATTTTCACTCAGGCGACTTGCTTTGCCTTTCCCCCGCGTTCTCTGTTTATATTTCAAAATCTGGAAACGCGCGCGTAAGCAGAATCATGATGGTTACGACTTAGTACGAGCCTATCTTTCTTTCCCCACTTTCTCTCACACTCCATGTCGTTAGATCTTTTGCGGTGTTGGAGTGTTTCGCTCCCACAAATGTTTTACGACCAAAATACACTATGGTCCCTGGATTGATTTGTGTTCATGCAAACATCTATTTTGACCAATCAAAGCAGGAACGGTCGTCACTGATGGATAACAACAGTGTACCTAGTAGCGAGACGAGAAACTCGAGTGAGAAAAGGCAGAGAGGCGTTTTGAATTCGTCTCGCTAGACATAGACTGCTATCTCCACTAAAGAAGGTGGCAATGAAGATTGCGAACGGCATGATCGTCATGCCGAATTGCACGGGGCAAGAGCCGCAGGGGCAAAGGGCAAGGTCCAAGACAACGAGACACGAGAAGACCCGAAGGGAGAACCAGGAACTCGAAATATCACAATATTGATTTCGAGTGATATGACTAATTTCACGTTCCGTACCTCAGGCCTCAGGCCTCATTAACTACTTATAAGCGATACCGTGACCGTCTCACTGCTACTGACTTAACGTTCTTTGTTAATACACGTGTCATAGGTGTGTTTGCCTTTCTTCAGGTTGTCTCCACATATATGTTAACAAGTTGTTTTGCCTCCGAATCTCATGCTCGTCTGCTGCGAAGAGTTAACGCTCTAGGCATCTCCTAACCTCCAAAAGTTCCAAGCTGGAATCAGATTTCTATATATAAGGAGTACGAGAACTCCACCCGACAAGTGAACGTTACCGCTCGTCGACTTTCACATCCACGTTGCAAATTGAAGATTCTGCACTGGTACTATTTTGATTGGCATCCTTACGATACGACAGCCCGATGACGATCATGCAACTGCTTGATCCACGTGGATTGCACAGATTTCACCCCTTGATCTCATTTCGCACTGGATAGCGGTATACATATATATGGTACTGCGAATGTTATTGACATACATCTACCAAGTTTGCCTCTCATCCACACCCATTCGCTACCAATATGATTGTAGTCTCAAATGATCCCAGTTGGTGGCCGGCCATCAATTCATATCGTTTGACCAGCTATTTGATAGGTTCGTGGAGAGCAATCGGATGTTGAAGCTGACTCAGTCTAACCTTGGCTGCGGTTTCGCAGTCGCCGCCTGTGTTGCAGTGATTTATGATTGGGGTGAGCCTGATAACATTAAAAGACAGATGATGTCTTACGATTATCTTCAGCACTTACATTCGGACAAGAGGTATGTCGATGGTATGACCAGAGCAGTCACCTCGCTGAGAATGATTTTATAGGTGGAATTGATCTGGGTGAGTAGAGTCTAATATAAGAGGAACACACGTGAAAATAAACTTGATTCTAGAGACAAAGCTGTTCCGTGATGACAGTCATGTACCTCGGTGTATGTAGCTTGTTTATTGCGGTTGCCATGTTGCGCTGACTTGAGAGTATCCTAGGCGCGTTACCTTGGAATCTTATACGCTATGTATGTTCAGAAGGCTACACAATCGATGTTGTGCTAATCGTCTATCTCTTATAACCAGCCTGACCACCTTGAGTATGTCTCCTTAGTACATTCGTTGTCTGTGTTTATTCTGACCAACAACATATAGTCAATGTTCCGACTGTCTCATTGACAGATACGGTGAGTATTCTGCACAGATGCTTGCTTTTCCCCTCCAATTAACCGTGGCGCCCTGTAGCAGTGGGTGTGGTTCTTTGCTAACTTATCGGTTCACTAATGACTGCCACGCTATACTGCAACAGATGTGAGTCTGTTTGGAGTGTGCTACCCGAAGCCGATCACTGACCGGATTCATCAGGCTATATTATGTACGTTACATGGGAGTTGACGGGTGTTGTGGTATTTGCGATGCTGTGGGGTGAGCTTTGCACTTGCGAGAGCTCAGTATCACTATTCACTTGACTGAAATATACTGCAAGTCATCATCATCGCTCGGTTGCATGCGATGTATCAAGGATCCAGAAAGATCCTGATGTTTCTCATTGTTACCTTCCTGGCTATCAATACTTTCAATGCAGTGGTCGCCATAATGATAACGATGCATACTTCAGGGGGTGCGTTTAATTGTGAATGCAAACAAATGTGCATTGGGCTCATTGATGGTTACCAGAGGAACTCATTCTCTCTGGCACTTATCAGTGCCAGATTAACTATTCGAACGATATCCCACTTCTGGGTTCGATTACTTGGATTCTCGGCATTGTATGGGAGGTCCTTGCACTATGTCTCGCAGTCCGGATTGCGGTAAAACACTTCCGTGAACTGCGACAACATTCGGCAGGAGGGATTATCGAGGACTGTTTCACGGTGTTGATGAAAACTCACGTCGTTTACTTTGCGAGGTAAGCTTATATTGTGATAATTGTCCTTTTTTCCACTGACGGGTTGGCCGTGGTAGCTTTGTTGCTGTTTCTTGTCTCCAACTAATGTTTGATTTCAATCCAACATTCTTCACGGTATGTCAATCTTTCACTTGCCTATGCACGCTACCACAATTTATCGTTTCTATAGGCCATTTCCCTGGATGTTCAGATTTTTTCTGGGTTTTTTCAGATTTTAATAGGAGTGCAGATGTTTGTGCTGGGACCGCGCCTGATCCTTGGCGTTCGGGAGTACCACGCTAAGCTCGTGGCCGATTCTGACGCAGCAGCTGGTATGACCTCAATCGCTTTCCAGGAGCGCGTGCAAATATCGACTGGCAGTGGTGTGTGATACTCGGTGGGGTTAACGGTTGTCTGGTGCCCTCCAAAGAGCAAGGAAATTTGCGTTTATCTATTACCACTTTTTGAAAGTATTGATCGAAGTTATTTGGTGTTCCGAAGTAGATGTCAAGGAGACATACAAATTTTTCGTCATATTATTAGTCAAGTGATTTGCTATACGTGTTGATAATGTTTAAATCGATGGATATATCTACTGGCACTAGCTGCCCATGGAAACTTGCATCAACCACCGGTCCTTGGCAGCGCACGAGAGGAAAGTTGAGGGGACAACCTCAGTTCCTCAGCAATTCATACTCGATTCATCTTCTCGCCTCATGCAATGTCCTATGAACTGCTACCTTGTTTTTTTTCCAGCTGACTCACACCAACCGGCCTACAGATGACGCATTCAAGGTGATTACAAGGTGCGCGAAGCACGTTCATCCATGCGTAGCTTAACGATGCGAGGTATACTTGATGAATTTTGGGGAGGCTGAAATTGGTTAATGCTTGTGGAGGAGCTTGCCTTTCACTTTCGTTCGCCGAGGTGGATGTACAGATACAAATATAAACGCGTTTAAGATTGTTGCTGAAGCACTACTGGGTGATACATGTACCCTATTAAGCATTGTGATATGAGGGCCGTGATTCTTTAGCTGAGACCCGGCGCCTCTGGGGAGTCAGGGGAATTTGAAGGAATCCAGGGTGCTAACCGGACACGAAACATAAAACAACAACTTGTTGACCTCAAAACGGCGACAAGGGACGCACCTAGGAATGGACATGCGGGCGCCAGCACCAGCAATCGCGCAGGAGTCAAGTATCTGCTGCTTGCAAGGTCAGGCTGTGGACGTGATAGTGAGATCGAGGTGAATTTTTCGACGTAGCTGGTATGCACATTATAAGTTGTGGTGACACTGGGAGATTTGAGAGGAAGGGAATATTCGAAGAAATTTCAAATGTGCTGTATTGCAAATTGTTATAAGAATAGACTGGACGAGATTTTCAGTACGCACAAGTGATAGAATAGTTCAAACAAAATGACACGAGTCGCTCTGAGCACGTTGGAGCGTGACCAGCACGAACAAGCCACCAGGTTGGTGGGTGCTATGGGTAGGCTTTGAAAGCGATAGGACTGGTTGCGGAGGATTGAGTAGGTGGTGTTGGTGACATTGGAGTCCGACAATTGTAAGTCGAAGACGGATGCTTGGGGGCCGAGAGTGATAAAACATTTCAAAACAAAGCACGTCAATTAGACTTTAGAACGCGTGGACAGGCTGCAAATTTCAAATACCGTGCTTCGCCTATTAGACTGTAGTCTAGACTGTCTAGTTCGCGCTGAGAGTGCTCGTCTGATTGTTCCCAAATGCCCATGCCCGCTTTATCATCATAAACGAACCAGCTATGCGACTGGTATGACATTCGCACGATCCGCGACTGGCTACGCCAGTTTTCTCAGTGCTCCAAATTGAAGTACGTACTGGCATCACACTTTTTAAAAATCTCACAAAGACCACCTGATGAAATCATACAGCTTGTTCACAGCAAATCTACGTCCACGGTGAGCATCCCTTCTTTTTTCAATTATTTTCGCTAAGCAAACCCTTATATATAGAACCGGCTTTGTATTATAGGTTGGCATGCAAGGGCTCTAACGCCACATAATTCTCAAGTCTCGAATCCTGATCGTCAGTCGGAGTTCTGAGATGTCGGTGCAGTCTCGGGCGTCGTTGTAGTAGCTGGTTCATGCGAAATATAGACGGCGTTCCAATCCACGTTCCCACTCAGGCTACCCTACAAATGTGTCAGTCAACAGAATGGCATCAAATGCATGATGGATTCATGGTGGCACATTTTGGGTCGGTTTTTATTGGAATGAGCGTTGATGTGCACTGGTAGCTGTATGACCCGGTGAGTTATTCCCTCAACTTCTTCAAATCACCAACTTTCTGATGGTGTGCCAACAGAATGTTATTGCCTTCAGCCTTTGTGCATCTGAGCACCGTTTTCTCTCATCTTCTCTCTCATCGCTCTTTTGATATAGGGGTGATGTTGTATCTTCATCATACATCAATCACAGAATCTCACATCTTTGGTGAAACGCAGTGCCACCGCACCAACTCCACGATACAAATCAAACATTCTGGGCTCACCATTTCTGACATCCAAATGATACGGTAACACAATTTTCGAGGCAGAGAGCGAGAGGGTCCGCGTGAAGCGACAGACCTAAGACCTATGCTCACTGGGATGTATTGGTAGCCGGAGCAGGATGCGAATTTGCTTCTTCGTGCGATTTGACGGCTGACTTTTCTGTTCCGGTGTCTTGCCGACGCAATGTCCATTTGCTGAGTGACCTTTGATGAGCTGTTATGCTCCCCGGGCTTGTGCAAGAGAGGCGAATAGAGATGAGATGCCAGGCTTTCCGATGGTCACACCGTGATCAGTGTGTATCAAACAGATGCACGTGTAGCAAAATCATTTCGAGAATAGCATCGGAAACAAGGCGACAAGATCACAAACAGTTCTTGATGTTGTTCAATCTTTTGCGGAGCTCGAGTGTTTCGCTCGTTCAGATGTTTTACGACCAACATCTACTATGATCCCCTAGATGCGTTTATCTTTCCTCATGCAGAGATATCCACTTACACCAATCAAAGCAGCAACGGTCATCATCTCCCGATCTCGTTTCGCTGATCTACTTACCGGATGGTGGTATAACTAGCATGAACGCCATCGTCTTACGTCCACCAAGTTCGCTTCTCACCCACACCCATTCTCTACCAATATGACCTACGTCTCAAATGATCCCACTTGGTGGTGGGCCATCGATGCATCTCGTTTGGCCAGCTATTGTGTAGGTTCGTGGAGAGCCGAATGTTGAAGCTGACTCAGTCTAACCTTGGCTATGGTTTCGCAGTCGCCGCCTTTGTTGTAGTGATATATGATTGGGGTGAGCATCATAACATTAAAAGACTGCTGACGTCTTACGATTATTTTCAGCTCTCACATTTGGACAAGAGGTATGTTGATGGTATGACCGGAGCAGCCATCTCGCTGAGAATGGCTTTGTAGGTGGAATTGATATGGGTGAGTAGAGTCTGGTGTCAGAGGAACACGCATGAAAATACGCTTGATTCCAGAGACAACGATGGTCCGTAATGACAGTCATGTATCTCGGTGTATGTGGATTATTTGTCGCGGTTGCCATGCTGTGTTGACTTGAAAGTATCCCAGGCGCGTTACCTTGGAATCTTATTTTCTGCGTATGTTCGGAAGGCTACACAATCGGTGTTGTACTAATTGTCTGTCTCTCATAACCAGCTTGACCATTCTGTGTATGTCCCTTTAGCACATTTGCTGCCTTTTGCTTCTTCTGACCAACGGCATACAGCGAGTGTTCCGACCATCTCGCTGACCGATACAGTGAGTCTGCACAGATGCCTATGACTATTCCCCTCGAATTAACTGTGGTGCCCTGTAGCAGTGGGTGTGATTCTTTGCTAACTTATTGGTTCACTAATGACTGCCACGCTATACTGCAACAGATGTGAGTGTGTTTGGAGTGTGCTACCCGAGGCCGATCACTGACTGGATTCGTCAGGCAGAATTGTATACACCGTATGGGATTGGACTGGTGTTCTGGTATTTGCGATGCTGTGGGGTGAGCTTTGCACTTGCGAAACCTCAGTGATATTGACTAGACTGAAACATGGTGCAAGTCATCATCATCGCTCGGTTGCATGCTATGTATCAAGGATCCAGAAATATCCTGATATTTCTCATTGTCACCTTCCTGGCTGTCACCATTTTCGACGGAGTAGTCGCCATAATGACAACGATGCGTATTTCAGGGGGTGAGCTTAATTGTGAAGGAAAATAAATGTGCATTGGACTCATTGATGGTCACCAGAGGAACTCATTCTCTCTGGCACTTATCAGTGCCAGATGCACTCTTCGAAAGATATTCCACTCCTGGATTCGATTACTTGGATCCTCAGCACTGTGTGGGAGGTCCTCGCGTTATGTCTCGCAGTCTGTATTGCGGTAAAACACTTCCGTGAACTGCGACAACATTCGGCAGGAGGGATTATCGAGGACTGTTTCACGGTGTTGATGAAAACTCATATACTTTACTTTGCGAGGTGAGCTCATATTGTGATTATTGTCCCTTTTTCCCACTGACGTGTCGGACGTGGTAGCTTTGTTGCTGTTTCTTGTCTCCATCTCATTGTTGATTTTTATCCAACATTCTTCGCGGTATGTCAATCTTTCACTGGCATATGCACGCTACCACAATTGGTTTCTATAGGGTGATTCCACGGATGCTCAGATTATTGCTGGGCTTACGCAGATTTTGACAGTTGTGCAAACATCTGTGTTGGGACCGCGCCTGATCCTTAGCGTTCGGGAATACTACGCCAAGCTCGTTGCCAATTCTGACGCAGCAACTGGCATGACCTCAATCGCTTTCCAGGAGCGCGTGGAAATATCGACTGATAGTGGTGTGTGATAATTGGTGGAGTTAACGGTTGTCTAGTGCCCTCCAAAGAGCAGGGAAATTTGCTTTTATTTATTACCACTTTCTTGAAGGTATTGATCCAAGTTATTAGGTGTTCCGAAGTAGGTTTCAAGGAGACATACAATGTTTTCGTTGTGTTATTCAGTCAAGTGATTTGTTATTCGTGTTGATAATGTTTGAATCGATGAATATCTCTACTGGCACTAGCTGCCCACGCAAACTTGCACCAACCACCGGTTCTTATTTGCTGTATGCGATGATAATCATTCATATGATTGCTTAGGCAGCCCGCGAGAGGAAAGTCGAGTGACAGCGCAGTGCTTCAGTTCCTCAGCAATTCGTACTCGATTCATCTTCTCGTCTCATTCAATGTCCTACCCTTATTTTCTCACCTGACTCACGCCAACTGACTCACAGATGATCATCCATTCAAGGTGATCATAAGGTGTGCGAAGCACGTTCATGCATGCGTAGCTTAGTGATGCGAGGCATACTTGATGAGTCTTGAGGAGGCTGAAGTTGGTTGATGCTTGCAGAGGAGGTTTGCCTTTCACTTTCGTTAGATGGGATACAGATATATATATAAATGTGTCTAGGATTGTTGCTGAAGCACTACTTGGGGATACAAGTACTGTATTTGTGATATGAAGGCCGTGATCCTTCAGCCGAGACCCAGCGCCTCTATGGAGTCGGGGGAATTTGAAGGAATTCAGGGTGCTAACCGGACACAAAACATAAAACAGCTTGTTGACGTGGTTCGAAATAGCGACAAGCGACACACCCAGGAACAGACATGCAGGCACCAGCACCAACAATATAGTGCGTGAGTCGAGCATCTGCTGCTTGAGGTCAGGCTGCGGACGTGATAGCGAGGTCGAGGCGAATCTCTCGATGTAGCTGGTATGTGGCCAAGATATTGTCGATGTTAGATTGATTTCGAATTTCGAATTTGGAGATATTGAGGGCATTACTTTAAGAAGGGAATATTCGGAGACATTTGAAGTGTGCTATGTTTAAAAGTTTTGTTATGAGAATAGATGTAGATGATCGCGAGAAATCAGGCACGCACAAGTGATAAAATGTTTCAAACAGAGTAACAGAGTCGCTCTGAGCAGAACAGTTGGGTGTGACTAGCACGAACAAGCCACCAGGTTGGTGGGCGCTATATGTAGGTTTTGAAAGCAATAGAAGTGGCTACGGAGGACAGAGTAGGTGGTGTTGGTGAGGGTCGAGGCTGAAAATTACAAGTCGAAGATGCGTGAAAGCTCACATTTTTCCACGCGTTTATGAATAACCAGAGTTGTGGTCCGCACCGATGCGCAAGCTATCTACAACCAAGCTGTACATCAAACAGCGCAAATTGAAAGTCCTGCTCACCATCTTCTGGCAGGTCATCGCACCATGTTTCGCAGTCTGGATTGCGATAAAGCACTTCCGTGAACTGCGATAACATTCGGCAGGAGGGATTATAAGGGACTGTTTCCATGATGGTGTCGATGGAAACTCACGTGGTTTACTTTGTGAGGTATTTGGAAAGTGCGTGCGGGAGTGCTCCAGGTCATAGTAGTAGTGGCCGCACTACTCTAAGAGATTTGAGGGTATTGAAGAAGGGAGTGTTCCATGGTCTCTGAGATCTGAAGTGCTGCATGTGAATTAAGTCAGATTGTATGCACGCGCATGGGAGGCAAACACATACCACTCAGATCTCGATTTCTGGCACGCAGAATTCGAAGTGATAAAATATCTCAACATTGAACAGAGGCAATCGTCGTCGTCGAACTTGGTGCAATTTCAAACTCCGTACTTCGCCTGTCGATCGATCACAGGTCTACACTCCACACTCTCTAGTTCGCACTAAGGTTGCTTGTTCCCAAATGCCCATGCCATCATAAACTGGCAGCTGACGCTGACGACTAGTGCGATATTGTATGTTATTCATACGGTTCACACCCGGGTACGCCAACATCCAAATCGAAGTAGTACTAAGTACTTAGTCCTTAGCCATGGCATCCCACTCTTTCAAAGTCTTGACGAAACCGTACAGGTGCTCGAGTTTTTCACAGCATATCTACATTCACGGTGAGTGTCCCATCCTTTTTCGATTGTTTTTCGCTAAGCAAACCCATACAGAACTGGCTTTGTATCATCTGTTAGCATGCAAGGGCTCTAACGCCACATGAACTCTCAAGCTTCAAGCTTCAAGTCTCGAATCTTGATCGTCAGTCAGTGTCGGTGTAGTCCCCGGCGTCGTTATAGTAGCTGGTTCATGCGAAATATAGACGGCGTTCAAATTCACATTCCCACTCAGGCTACCCTACGAATGTGTGAGTCAACAGGAGGGCATCAAATGCATGATGGATTCAATGTGGCACATTTTGGATCGGTTTTTATTGGAATAAGCGTTGATGTGCATTGGTAGCTGTATGACCCGGTGAGTTATTCCCTCAACTTCTTCAAATCACCAACTTTCTGATGGTATGCCAACAGAATGTTATCGCCTTCAGCCATTGTGCATCTGGGCACCGGTTTCTCTCATCTTCTCTCTCAACGCTCTTTTGATATAGGGGTGATGTTGTATCTTCATCATACATCAATCACAGAATCTCACATCTCTGGTGAAACGCAGTGCCACCGCACCAACTCCACGATACAAATCATACATTCTGAGCTCACCAATTCTGATATCCAAGTGATATGGTAACTCAATTTTCGAGGCAGAGAGCGAGAGGGTTCGCATGAAGCGACAGATGACCTAAGGGTGAGATGAGACATTGAGACGTATGCTCGTTGGGAGGTATTGGTAGCCAGGCCTGGTAGGACACGAATTTGTTTTCTTCGTACAAATCTCCCTATTTTTGACGGCTGACTTTTCTGGATTGGCGCATCATGCTGACGCAAATGTGCATTTGTTGAGTGAGGTATTATGCTCCGCGGGCCTGTGCTGGCCAGGCAATGACAGGTTTTCCGATGGTCGCACCATGATCAGCATGTGCAAAACAAATGAAATAGTATTTAATTTCGTTGATGGACTGATGCACATGTAGCAAAAACATCTCGAGAATAGCATCGGAGACAAGGCGACAAAATCATGAACAGTTCTTGTTCGATCTTTTGCGGAGTTCAAGTGTTTCGGTCGTTCAGATGTTTTACGACCAACATTTACTATGATCCCCTGGATTAATTTATCTTTCCTCATGCAGAAATATCCACTTCGACCAATCAAAGCAGGAACGGTCATCATCGAGTTCCCCGATCTCATTTTGCTGATCTACACACCTGGTGGTGGTATAACTAGCACGAATGCCATCGTCTTACGTCCACCAAGTTTGCCTCGCACCCACACCTATTCTCTACCAATATGATCTACGTCTCAAATGATCCCACTTGGTGGTCGGCCATCGATGCATATCGTTTGACCAGCTATTTTGTAGGTTCGTGGACAGTCGGATGTTGAAGCTAACTCAGTCTAACCTTGGCTGCCACGGTTTTGCAGTCGCCGCCTTTGTTGCAGTGATGTATGATTGGGGTGAGCATGATGACATTAAAAAACTACTGACGTCTTACGATTTTTCAGCACTTACATTCGGACAAGAGGTATGTTGATGCTATAACCGGAGCAGCCATCTCGCTGAGAATGGCTTTATAGGTGGAATTGATCTGGGTGAGTAGAGTCTGGTGTCAGAGGAACACATGAAAATACACTTGATTCCAGAGACAACGATGGTCTGTCATGACAGTTATGTATCTCGGCGTATGTAGCTTGTTGGTCGCAGTCGCCATGTTGTGCTGACATGAAAGTACCCTAGGCACGTTACCTTGGAATCTTATACGCTGCGTATGTCCGGAAGGCTACACACTCGATGTTGTGCTAATCGTCTATCTATCATAACCAGCCTGACCATTGTGTGTATGTCCCCTTAGTACATTCGCTGTCTTTGCTTCTCCTGACCAATGGCATTCAGTTTATGTTCCGACCATCTCGCTGACAGATACAGTGAGTCTTCTATACAGATGCCTATTAACATTCCCCTCCAATTAACTGTGGCGCCTTGTAGCAGTGGGTGTGGTTCTTTACTAACTTTTTGGTTCACTAATGACTGCCATGCTATACTGCCACAGATGTGAGTCTGTTTGGAGTGTGTGCTACCCGAGGCCAATCACTGACTGGATTCGTCAGGCTTCAGTATCTCCGTCGTATGGGTTTGGATATGTATTGTGGTAATTGCGATGCTGTGCGGTGAGCTTTGCACTTGCGATACCTCAGTGATATTGACTTGACTGAACCATGCCACAAGTCATCATCATCGCTCGGTTGCATGCGATGTATCAAGGATCCAGAAAGATCCTGATATTTCTCATTGTCACCTTCCTGGCTGTCAACAGTTTCGGTGCAGTGGTCACTATAATGATAACGATGCATACTTCAGGGGGTGCGTTTAATTGTGAATGAAAATAAATGTGCATGAGACTCATTGATACCAGGGGAACTCATTCTCTCCGGCACTTATCAGTGTCAGCTTGACTACGCGCATAATATCACACTTCTGGCTTCTATTACTTGGATGCTCGGCACTGTATGGGAGGTCCTCGTGCTATGTCTCGCAGCCTGGATTGCGGTAAAACACTTCCGTGAACTGCGACAACATTCGGCAGGAGGGATTATCGAGGACTGTTTCACGGTGTTGATGAAAACTCATGTGGTTTACTTTGCGGGGTAAGCTCATATTGTGATTATTGTTCCTTTTTTCCACTGACGGGTCGGACGTGGTAGCTTTGTTGCTGTTTGTTGCTTCCATCTCATTCTTGATTTCTATCCAACATTCTTCACGGTATGTCAATCTTTCACTTGTCTATGCACGCTACCACAATTTATCGTTTCTACAGAGCACTTCCCTGGCCCCTCAGATTATTTCTGGGTTTCTTCAGATTGTGGAGGTCGTGCAGCTATTTGTGTTAGGACCGCGCCTGATCCTTGGTATTCGGGAATACCACGCTAAACTCGTGGCCGATTCTGACGTCGCAACTGGTATGACCTCAATCGCTTTCCAGGAGCGCGTGGAAATATCGACTGGTAGTGGTGTATGATAATCGGTGGAGTTAACGGTTGTCTGGTGCCCTCCAAAGAGCAGGGAAATTTGCTTTTATTTATTACCACTTTCTTGAAGGTATTGATCGAAGTTCCGAAGTAGATTTCAAAGAGACATACAAAGTTTTCGTCGTATTATTTAGTCAAGTGGTTTGCTATACGTACTGACAATGTTAAAATGAACATCTTGAATATCTATACTGGCACCAGCTGTCCACCCACACTTGCACCAACCATTGGTTCTTCTTTCCTCTGTCTGATAATGATCGATCTGCTCATTCACGCAATTGCTTAGGCAAATGAGGACGCGAGAGCCAAGTTGAGCAACAGTGCATAGTCTCAGTTCCTCAACAACCTGTCCTCGATTTATCTTCTCGCCTCGCTCATTCAACGTCCTTCTCAGCTGACTCATGCCAACTGGCTTAATTGCGTCTAGCATCATTACAGAAGTATTATCGGGGGACACATGTATCATCGTGATATAAAGGCCACCAGTAGTAAGTTTGAGTGCTTCTGCCTGCTTTTTGTAGCCGAGACCCAGCGCCTCTGGGGAGTCAAAGCAATCCAGGATACTAACGTCTGAGCATGGTACACCAGACATAACACGGCTTGTTGATGTGATGCACCTAGGAACGGACATGCAGGTACCAGCACCAGCGACAGTGCAAGAGTCGAGCATCTGTTGTTTGATTTCAAGTGGTGGATGTGACAGCAAGTTCGAGACAGGGAACGGTCGATCTCTCAAAGTAGCTGAGTGGTGGTAGAGACTGCCTCTGGGATGTAGCAGGGCTTGAAAAGCGATTACGTGGATGAGGCCAAGATGTCTTCAAAATGAAATCGACGATAGGGCCTTGATTTAGGTTTTTGGATTTGGAAAGTACGTGCGTTAGGTTGTGGTGGTACTAGGCTGGGGTATCGAATTCGAAGGGAATGTTCCATGATCGATCTTTGAATTGTGTTGCATTGCGAATTGTCATAAGAACATGTGTGCATGGGAGGGAAATTACCATTCAGAAGACTTCAGGCACGCAAGATCTGTGATAAAACCTTTCAAACAAAGTAACAGAGGCAAACTGAGCACGAACGCAGGTCGGGCAGGCTGTAAATTTCAAACTCCGTACTTCGCCTGTCAAATCGACGACGTTAATATTATTCTCCACTGCTCTCGTCTAGTTCGCGATCGGGTTGCTCAGATCTGATATATTCTTGTTCCCAAATGACAATGCCCACTATATAAATCATTATACATTATAAACCAGCTAACGACTAGTGCGATATTGTATATCATTCGCACGGTCTGCACTTGGGTACGCCAGATCCCCAGAAATTAAAGCAAGTACTTATTCCTAGGCCTTAACCCTCAGCCATGACATCCCGCTCTTTCAATGTCGAACCAAGGCCACCCGATGAAATCGTACAGCTGCTCGATTCTTATTCACGGCACATGTACATTCCCAGTGAGTGTTCCATCCTTTTTCGATCGTTTTTCGCCAAGCAAACCCATACGGGCACTAGGAAAATGCTGCGCCACTGCTGCGACTGCTGCGCGGCATCTGCCGCGACGTTCCAAATTTACGCTAAGCAGCAAATTGACTCGCGACACTTGTTGCTTGCCACATACTCTGGACTCTGCATCGCTGCCTTGAAGGACTTTGCATGATTAATTTAAAGTCACTTGGTTATTGCTGACTCTCTTGCCGCTTTATGAACTTCTTCGTTATCCCTTCGAAATCTTAATGTCCTGGTACATGTCTTGAACTGCATTACTGAAGATTAATCTATCGTGTTCCAACTTCCGAGTCCTAGATTTCAGACTTGTGCATTCTGGTTTCTGAAATGATATGCAAATCCACCACTGAAGTATGTATTGCAATGCGTGAGTCTACTATACCGTGACTAACTATGATGCGCAACATAACTGCTGAAGGACCATGTATTACACAACTTGAGTTCATTTTCAGTAGTGTCGCAGCACCATGTCGCGGGCGTCGCGGGCACCATATCGCAGCACCCCCAAAATATGGAAATAAGGTGCCCGCGACGACCGCGACGCCCGCGACAAGGTGCTGCGACACTTGTCAGTACCTCACATTCAATTCCAACTCGAGCTGACTTTCTGCTATCGGTGGCTTGAGCAACTTGTGTCAACAGGAATCGAGGAGGCGATAAGGGACGGAGTGATGATGCTGCCAGTGAGAACTGGCAAGATGGTTTTCGAACATAAGCGCGTCCCCCGTCCTGCAAGCCCGAGCTACTGGAGGACACAGCTCTCCGAAAATGGTCTTGGTTTTGGAGAACATGGTCCCTGCAAGGTGTGTGCGTGATTTGTCCTCCAAACTACGTTCGCAAGATGGAAGGCGTATCGAATCTAACATACGCATGTCTGAACTCGGTACAGTAGCGCTCCTCCTTTAGAGTCAAAATTCACCACCGCAACCCTCACCTGTGCACTTGGATCCAGCGTTCCCTTTCTACTCATGCATCTCCCTCCACCTCCGTCAATCTCTTCGGGTAACGCATGTCACGAAGAAACCGCCGAAATTCCACCGCCGCTCTCGACTGCCGCGATTTATCTGCAGGTGAGTCATGTGGTTGAATCCTGGTTTCACAACAACCTGCTCATGCTCACTTTGTCAGAATCGCAAATTCCCTACTCGAGCCGCGGCTCAGGCCAGAGCCGGGCCAAAGCCAGCCGTCATTTGCGGCTTTGGCCCGGCTTGGATTTTTTGCAGGCCAGAGCCGTCTGAAGCCAGGCCAAAGCCGCGGCTTTTGGGCCAAGCCGGGCCGGAACATCACTAGGCGTACTAGTAAGTGTCTTGGACTCAGAATCATTGTTTCTGATGAGCCAACTTGCTAAACCATCACACATCCTGCCACATGCAAAGTCACACTCATCAGTCAACTGCATGCTGAAGAAAACTCGTTCATCAGGAATGCCCGGAAAAGTCATATACATCCTATACTAATGTCATGGTGGCATATGTTACGAACACAATGACAATTGTGACCATGCCCGCCCTACTCGTATACTACACCTAACAAAAAGTTAGCATGCTCAGCTGCTATTCCTCATGCACATGCCCGAGCTGTGGGGCTGTACACATGTGTCACTGGACTGACTGGACCTCAGCGCTCAGGAGCGACAGGTAAAAAAATCCCATGGAGGACTGAGAACGCGAAGAAAGGTGCCAATGACCGCGTCAGGCTTGAGACAAATGCCTGCAACTATGCAGTCGCTCGTTAAAAAGAAATAAAAATAACATTGTATGCGGAGGAATCAGACTACAATGCAATATGAAAGATCGTTTAGTAACAAGATAGTTGTTAGATAGACCTGACTTGCAGACCGAGAGTACTGCGAATCTCGATGATATCGCCTGACCATGGCTCTGGGAGCGTGGATATACATATAAGGAATCGGAGCACCCTCGAGTCCATAGCTCGTTCGGAGGACAAGTACTGGGAGGTTCCAGTGATTAGCAGTAAGTGTAGCGCACTCACCATTTAGGAACATCGCAGCAGTGGTCGCGGCAGTTGCCGCGCAGCAGTGGCGCAGCATTTTCACAATGCCCAACCCATACAGAACCGGCTTTGTGTAATCTGTTAGCATGGAAAGGCTCTAATGCCACGAGAATCCTCAAGTCTCGAATGTTGATCATCAGTCGGAATTCTGATGTGTCGGTGTTATCTCGGGCGTCGTTATAGTAGCTGGTTCATGCGAAATACAGACGGCGTTCCAATCCACATTTCCACTTAGGCTACCCTACGAAAGCGTGACTCAACAGAATCAACTGCATGATGATTAAGTGTGGCATGTGTTGGATTGGTTGTCATTGGAATAAATATTGACGGTGTGCATTGGCAGCCGCATGTTTCGGTGAGTGATTCCTTCGACTTCTTCAAATCTCTAGATTTCTGATGGTGTGCCAACAGAATACCATCGCCTTCAGCCATTGTGCATCCGAGCTGTCATTTTCTCTCATTTTCTCTCTCAATACTTCATCATACATCAATCACGGAATCTCAACCAGGAGGAAGTCTGGTGAAACCTGATACCTCTTATCACCGCACCAACTCCACGGACCACGATACAAATCAAATATTCTGGGCTGACCATTTCTGGTATCCAGATCATACAATGGCCCAATTTCTGAGGCGGAGAGCAAGAGCGTGCGCATGAAGCGACAGATGACCTAGGGACGAGATGAGACAATGAAGCAGGGTGGTATCGGCACACAGGGTAAGATGCGAATTTGTTTATATTGTGTCAATCTCCGCTATTTTTGACGGCTGACTTTTCTGGTCGGGCGTCATGCTGACGCAAATGTGCATTTGTTGAGTGACCTTGAATGACTCGGAGGTGTCATGTCCCCGGGCCTGTGCTGGCGAGGCAATGACAGGTTTTCCGATGGTCGCACCATGCTCAGCATGTGCCAAACAGATGAAATAGTATTTAATTTCATTGATGAACTGATGCACGTGTAGCAAAAACATCTTCAGAATGGCATGAAAACCAAGGCGACAAGATCACGAACAGTTCTTGATGTTGTTCGATCTTTTGCGGAGTTTAAGTCTTTCATTCGTTCAGATTTTTTACGACCAACATCTACTATGATCCCCTGGATTAATTTGTCCTTCCTCATGTAAAATATCCACTTCGACCAACCAAAGCAGGAACGGTCATCATCTCCCGATCTCGTTTCGCCGATCTAAGTACCGGATGATGGTATAACTGGCACGAATGCCATCGTCTTACGTCCACCAAGTTTGCCTCTCACCCACCCTATTATCTACCAATATGACCATAATCTCAAATGATCCCACTTGGTGGCCGCTCATCCATGCATATCGTTTTTACAGCTATTTTGTAGGTTCGTGGAGAGCAGTCGGATGTTAAAGCTGACACAATCTAACCTTGGCTTTTGTTTCGCAGTCACCGCCTTTGTTGCAGTCATGTATGATTGGTGTGAGGATGATAACATTAAAAGACTGCTGACGTCTTACGAATATTTTCAGCACTTACATTCGGACAAGAGGTATGTCGATGGTATGACCGGAGCAGCCATCTCGCTGAGAATGGCTTTATAGGTAGAATTGATCTGGGCGAGTAAAGTCTGGTATGAAAGGAACACATGAAAACACTTGATTCCAGAGACAACGATGGTCCATAATGACAGCTTTGTATCTTGGTGTATGTAGCTTATTTGTCGTGGTTGCCATGCTGTGCTTACTTGAGAGTATCCTAGGCGCGTTACCTTGGAATCTTATTTTCTGCGTATGTTCGGAAGGCTACATGATCAGTGTTGTGCTAATCTTCTATCTCTCATAATTAGACTGTGCATATTTAGTATGTCTACTCAGTACATTCGCTGTCTTCTCTTCTTTTAACCAACGGAATTCAGGCAGTGTTCCGACCATCTGGCTGACAGACAGAGTGAGTCTTCTGCACAGATGCCTATTGTTATTCCCCTCCAATTAACCCGTGGCACCCTGTAGCAGTGGGTGCGGTTCTTCACTAACTTCTTGGTTTACTAATGACTGCCATATTACTATACTGCCACAGATGTGAGTCGGTTTGGAGCATTTGCTACCCGAGGCTGGTCATTGACTGGATTCATCAGGCTGGATTATCTACGTTATATGCAATTGGACGGGTGTTGTAGTATCTGCGATGCTGTGGGGTGAGCTTTGCACTTGCGAGACCTCAGTGATATTGACTTGACTGAAACATGCTGCAAGTCATCATCATCACTCGGTTGCATGCGATGTATCAAGGATCCAGAAAGATCCTGATATTTCTCATTGTCACCTTCCTGGCTGTCAACATTTTCGACGGAGTAGTCGCCATAACGACAACGATGCATACTTCAGGAGGTGCGTTTAATTGTGAATGAAAATAAACGTGCATTCGGCTCATTGATACCAGAGGAACTCATTCTCTCTGGCACTTATCAGTGCCAGATTAATGCTTCTATGGAAGACATCATATTTCTCAATTCCATTACTTGGATACTCACCACCGCGTGGGAGGTCCTCATGCTATGTCTCGCAGTCTGGATTGTGGTAAGACATTTCCGTGAACTGCGACAACATTCGACAGGAGGGATTATGGAGGACTGTTTCACGGTGTTGATGAGAACACACGTCGTTTACTTTGCGAGGTAAGCTCATTGTGATCATTGTTCCTTCCTTCCACTGAAGGGTCGAATGTGGTAGCTTTGTTGCTGTTTCTTGCTCCCATCTCATTCTCAATTTCTATCCAACATTCTTCACGGTATGTCAATCTTTCACTTGCCTATGCACGCTACAACAATTTATCGTTTCTCTAGAGTATTTCCTTGGCCCCTCAGATTATTGCTGGGTTTCTTCAGATTTTTGGGGTCGTACAGATGTTTGTGTTGGGACCGCGCCTGATCCTTGGTGTTCGAGAATACCACGCCAAGCTCGTGGCCGATTCTGACGTAGCAACTGGTATGAGCTCAATCGCTTTCCAAGAGCGCGTGGAAATATCGACTGGTAGTGGTGTGTGATACTCGGTGCAGTCACCGATTGTCTAGTGCCCTCCAAAGAGCAGGGGAATTTGCTTTTATTTAATCTCACTTTCTTGCAGTATTGATCGAAGTTATTTGGTGTTCCAAAGTAGATTTCAAGGAGACATAAAGTTTTCGTCGTATTATTTAGTCAAGTGATTTGCTATACGTGCTGACAATGTTTAAATCGATGAATATCTCTACCGGCGCTAGCTGCCCACGCATGCACACTTGCACCGACCACTGGTCCTTCTTTTCTGTGTGATGACAATCGTTCATATGATTGCTTGGGCAGTGCGCGTGAGGATAGCCGAGTGACAGCGCACTGCTTCAGTTCCTCAGCAATTCGTACCGGATTCATCTTCTTGCCTCATTTAATGTCCTACGGACTGCTACCTTGTTTTCTCAGCTGACTCATGCCAACTGGCCTACAGATGATGATCCATTCAAGATGATCACAAGGTGTGCGGCGGCCGAAGCACGTTCATGCACACGTGTCTTAATATGTGAAGCATACTTGATGAGTCTTGAGGAGGCTGAAGTTGGTTAACGCTTATGGAGGAGCTTGCCTCTCTTCTTTGTTCGTCGAGGTAGAAATACGGATATGATTGTGGATGTGTTTAGGATTGGTGCTAAAGCACTACTTGGAGATACAAGTACCGTGTTGAACATTTGTGATATGAAGGCCACGGTTCCTCACTTGAGACCCAGCGCCTCTGTGGAGTCAAGGGAATTTGAAAGAATCCAAGGTGCTAACGTCTGTGAATAGCACACGAAACATAAAACAGCTTGTTGACGTGGTTCAAAATGGTGAGAAGTGACGCACCCAGGGATGCACCAGCACCGGCAATATCATAGTGCGGGAGTCGAACATCTGCTCCTTGAGGTCAGGCTGCGGACGTGATAGCGAGGTCAAAGGGAATCTCTCAATGTAGCTTGTATGTGGCCAAGATGTTCTCGACATTAGATTGATTTAGAATTTTGAACTTGGAACGTGCGTGCAAGAAGTGGTGATACTAAGGGCATTACTGTAAGGGAATGTTCAAAGACATTTGGAGTGTGCTCTATTGGAAATTGTTATAAGACTAGATGTAGACGAGAATTTAGGTACGCACAAGTGATACAATACTATTTCACACCTCGTTCTCACATAATCCTAACCTAAATAGCTTGGTATTCCCACCCGGGTGCGACAGGCTAGTTAGCTAAGAATACGTTAATACCCTACACTGCCAGTATTTAGCTCACTAAATGCTGAATATTTAGACTTCGGAGAAACAAAGCTGTCAGCGGCCACCTATACTTCCCGTATTTCCTTTCTAGTAAAGAGGACAGACGGGGCTCATCTGTCCCCTTTAGTAAGCTTGGAATTCGTTCATACAGAGCACTGCCGGTGCGCACCAGCAAATTACCGTGACCTCAGCAGTGAGTTATTTACATTTGTATTTACTAGGTAATAGTGCTAATGTTTGTTTAATGTTTACCCTGCGCCCAGCAATGTTCCCGCGCTTTTCTCCCACACACCATCACTGTCCTCAACAACGAGCTCGACAACGAGCTCAATACTTGCACCACCATATTCGATTTATCTCTCCATTCTTTGGACGTCTCATCCTGGCACTCAGCAGCATCTGTCATGTTCGCTCCAAGCAGGCATCTCTCACTGGGCGTTGGACTTCAGCCGGCTGTCAATAAATGGTATGTATTGGCGCTTACACCTAGTTTAGCGTTTGGGATGCAAGTTGGCCGCGTGCCGAAGCCGATGGTCCAGATCCCAGAGCACAGCCCTAACACCAGCTTACCGTGGCTACCGCGTGCTTGCTGATATGTATTGACATGTTTCCTTCATTGTTTTGCTTTCCAGAAACGGCTGGCAGGCTCCCTCCTCTTTTAACCACCAACACCAACACGAACATCACTACCTGCTAACGCCCATGGTCAACAGTTCACGAAATTCGTTAGGTGGCATCTCCCGCAAATGTCTCGTCCAAGTAGGTGGTAGCAAAGTCAAGACTATGCGAGTTGGTGGTGTCCGGCAGCGCGAAGAAGAAGCGAAGGCAGTTCGTGCTGCGCTATTAAAAAGTATGTTATTTCAATCTGTCTTAACCAAGCTGAATGTTCTGTAGAGCTTCCTTTGCATGAACGCGAGTGGCTCCTGGCTTCTGAGTCACTAGCCATGTCTGACATTGCTGATTCATTGCACACTGCTGCAGATACGCATGCGGAGACCAATTTCATGGACATCGATGCTGTACTCCCTCCACCTGGTGAAGAAGGCTTCACTACAAGCCATTGGGGCGAGGAGCAAGCACTCTATTCGGAGCTCGAGCAACTGGCTCATGCACACGCTAAGTAAATCGCTACCTGCATAATTACTTATGTGATCTAACACTGTGCTACCAGGCCTGCCGACACGCGCGACCGCAGCCTACGTATTGCCCACCAGGTTGCTGCATGGACTGAACAATACAAAGCGCTCACAGATGCGCTACTCGCGTACCTGGATGACCCTATGGAACAGCCACAGATCAATGACTCTGACGATGTGTTCGAAATAGAAGTCGTGGATATATTTAGTGAGTTATGTACATGATGTTCACTCCTTTACTAACAGCTACTGTGCTCTAGGTCGATCGATCCGCCAATTCAAGCATGAGTCTGCATTCACCAACGTAACTTTACTGCGTTATGGATGCATCGGATCGTCGCCTGTAACGCCAAGCGTGGCTATCACTGTTCGGACCCTTGCCGTCTATCGACAAACCCACCGCGTTTGTCCTCGCCTCAGCATTCACGCAGAAGCAAAAAAACTCTGTCACATGCATAATGTAAGTGCCGTCATCTACAGCATCATTTCCATACTTAATTGTGTTTAAGATACGTTATCGGCGGTACCTCGCTGATCAACTACGTGCTGCCTACAATGTATACCTTGAACTACAACGACGCGTCGCTCATCGCCTAGACAAGTGTCTGGGGAGAGATACTCCAGACTGGCGGATGCTTAATTCCTGCACTGCATGCCAGTACACGCTCGAAGGAGAGCCCCCATTGCTCTACTCCATCATCTGTGCCTGTGACGGCAACAACTCTGCCAAGCTTGTGGACCCTGCAGTTCGCAGTGGAGTTGAGCGCCCAGACCCTCGTTCCGGCACCTCACCTATTTGGCTCAGCGAGTCTTATGTTGATCAGTTTGCTGATGAGGTTGGCAATGCTCGCCGAAACTCTCGCCCTGGCATACCATTGGCCCAAATTCGGGATCCAGATGATCCTTGGATCGAGGAGCCAGATTCAGCTGATTCTTCAGAGCCAGTAAGCATATGTGTTGATCGATGGCGTAATGCAGCTCCGGAATCCCGCAAGAAAATGTTCGCTATATTCAAGAAGTCCGGAATTTTCATCACTGTGTGCCGTCATGGCTTCCTTCTTACCATATGTGATATGGTACGGAGTGGTGAGCTGTAAGTGTCATTAGAATTATTATGACATGACACTGACCCTCAGTACTAAGTATGAAATATCCAATTGCTAGCCTCAAGAAATTGATGGACGTGTTCGGCAAGAACATTCTTTACGGCTACGACATTAAATGCGCCCTGGAAAAGATACTCCTCCGCAGCTCGCTAGCTGATCAGATCAAACAACTGAACCTTCAAGGTGTTGTCCCTGCCTTCCACGGTCACGCACACAATCGCCTTTGCCAGGTACAGCACCACTCAAAGTACAAGGTTGGCGCTGGTAAGGAAGACTTCGAGACATGCGAGCGAGTATTTTCCGAGTCTAATGCTCTCGCCTCTGAAATTCGGAATGCTACCGAGTTTCATCGCCATCAAGCTCTGGACGAGCACTTTCGCTTCGCTGACATGGACAAATACGCGAGTTTGTGTATGTATCCGTAACTGCCTTCAATTTACTCAGCTCACGACACCTTTAGCTAATTTTCTTTATCACAATTACGTGCAAGCATTGCAGACCATCTCCACTACCTCCACCTTCCTCGACGAGTGCTCAATCTCACGCGATGCACCTTTCGAATGTGATTTGAATGATGAGAAGGCGTCATTGCAGACGATGGCACGCAAGAAAGAGGAAACCGTTGTCGAAATCGATTACGTCAAGGCCTTACTTGAATATGACAGCGCATTGTAAGTTTTATTTGACGTGATCATCCTATTTTATATTAGCTTCTTTACGACAGGCAAGCGTACAATGCCGCACGCACCGAATTCAGCAAACTGGACCTCAGGTCAAATTACTCATCAAAGGAGATTGGCAACGTTAGGCGACGCCACACGCACACCGCTGCTAAACGTGACCAAAAGCAGGAGGTCGTTGAAGATTTTGAGCGCCAGATGGGGATTGAACAAAGGTGGGGCCCAGATCACCCTGAACGCATCAAGGCGCAGTCGCGTATCACGCACCGCCTCTTCTTTAAAGCTCTTGATGACGTTGAGAGGCTGGTAGTCATGCGACTGTTGGAGCTCACAAAGTTGCAAATGAACGGACTCGGTAAGTTTTGCTGTACTCTACAAAATGATACTGACACATCTTGACTTAGGTTATAAACTTCGTACTCAGATTTCCAAGGCTCTCAAAAGTCGCGCATCAGCCATTCGAAACGCCCTTCAACGGTACAACAAATATGCTGCCGAAATGATCCCTCCACGCCCTCCCCTTGAATGGGAACAAATAGTTGAATATTCGTTCTTGGCCGAGTTTGACTTACTTCGTGATGGCGATGCACAGTTGCACTCCAAACGGTGGGCAAACCCTCTTTATCGACAAGCGTCCATGCAATACTTTGATGGTATGCGCGCCAAGGAGGAGATAGAGAGGCTAAATGTGGAAATTGGCCGCCTGCTGACGAAAATATGTGATGATGCTGTTTACTACCCCCAGACTATTGCGACCCTTGCCGCTCATGATCCCCCGCTTGCCTCTGAGCTTGGTCGACA